>CANSNZ010000010.1:0-161246 GCA_947646795.1 Beta lomatogona
TAAATAAGTAACATGATACTAAATAAAAAATTGGAAACAATTTTTTTTTGTGAAAAATATCGGTACTAATTGTAAATCTCAAAGTTAACAATGGAATTTTTATCTCAAAAGATATCTCCAAACTCAATAATAATACCTAAAATGCGAAATAATATTATTAAGAAGAACTATTTATATGTTTTCTAAATAATAAAATAACTTAAATAAAATTAGCGTGGGAAAAAACAGGTCTAAACGGACGTGTCGATTGCTGCGATCGTAGCTACAATAAAAGTTTTTATCTGGTAAAAAAGGACTAACCTGGGCGTGTCACATGTGACACGGACGTGTTGTCCACGGAAAATAATATCCGGTTTGACCGATTTGCCGATAAGAGGGTGACACTGACGTGTCACCCGAAAAAGATGAGATCAAGTGGTGCTCCTTCGTGATCCAAGGAAATGACACGGACGTGTCAAATATGACACGCCGTGTTGACTCCACTTTAGCCTATCACCATGCTCATGCATCCCCAACTCGTCAAAAGATATCCAATATACTTGATTAACTCCGAAAAGTAACTCCAAACGCCACAAAAATACCTCGTAAAGTGCCATAGAACTAAAAAGAAGCCAAAATGATGCCAGAGTTAGTCCTAAATGCTCTAAACTAGGCTAAATGAGACTTAGAATTGCACCTAAAATAACAACTATTATTGACTTATCACCTAGCGCACAGCATGGCTTGCATTGACGCGAGCCTTGCGCCTAGCGCACGTTAGTTGTGCCTAGCTTGGCCTCATGCGTTGGCGCGGCGTTCTAATCGATTTTGTTTTGCACGTTTCGATGCACTTTTTACGTATTAGGGTGTATTTATGGAAGAATATTTTTTGAAAATTTGATTTTGCTTCATTGATGAGAAAATCCAAAAAGAATAAGAATGTGTTTCCAAAGAGATTTGATGATATCATTAGGGCGATGTCATTAGAGTGATGTCATTAGGGTGATTAAGGATGAGAAAAATCAGATTCTTTGGGTTTAAAAAATCTGATTTTCTACTTCTTTGAAACCCTAGTTCATTTCCCTCATTTATCTATAAATACCCTCACTATTTTACTTCAAAACCAAGTTGAGCTAAAAACAACTCAACTTCACAACTTCTCTCTTTACTACTCTTCTTCTCCTTAATTTTTCCATCTAAGCAAAAGTCATAATAAGTAAGTAAAGAAGTTGAGCTAAAATCATCTTAATTTCACTACTTCGTAATACTCCTCTCATCTTCTCTACTACTTCCTTCCTTTAAGAAATCTCATTCAAGAAAAAGAAAGTAAAAGTTAGGAAAGTAATTAGTAAGTAAATAAGTTCATCAAAAGGAAAAAAAGCACAAAAAAGGGATTAAGTTAGTAATTAAGTGGATTTAGAAACTCACTTAGAAATTAAGAAAATCACAAAAAAGGTGAAAAATTTGCAAAAAGGAAGTGCATCATTGAGCTAGCAAGGTAAAGTCGAAGGTTTTGTTGTTTTTTTTTATTATTATCTCCTCAATCATCTACTAACTCTGTTCTTGTTTCTTCTTACCATTTTTTTTTTAATTATTGGAGTGATTTGGGTATGAGGAAGTCCTAATAGGTTCCCAACCTTAAATCACTCCACCTAGAATAGTCAACTCTAATGGGGAGACTCTTAGGAAACAATGTGATTATGTTATTTTCCTTAATCAACTTGTTATTCATCACAAAAGAAAATGTTTTCATAAAAAATTCAAGACAAATTGTGCATAAACATCTCCATAAAAGAAAATGTGATGATGTAATTATAATCAGTTTTAATTTCGTACTTCATTTCGTTTTTCGTACGAATTATCATAATAGTTTGTAGGATTTAATATTTTTTCCTATGAATTGCAATATGTTCCAGCAACTGGGATTTGGAATTTCCAAAAAACGGTTTTTTTTTTATTAATAATTAAAAATCATACAACTTTGTTGTGCAAAACTAATTTTGTCCAGTACCACATAAGTTTGTCTTGTTAATAAAGTTTAAAATAAAATTATTTAGATAAAACTAAAAACATGAAGTTTGAAGAAAACATCAGTAGCTTTCCAAAAACATAAAAATCATGTTCATATGAATTTATACAATTTTATATCATTTTTATAAAAACGTTCATGTAAATCACTAAATTCGGAAAACTGATTTTCTCTTCGGTTAAAAAATGTATAAAAAGGATCTTAAAAATGTCCAATTCAAGTGAAAATTTCAAGTCGAGTTCTTCAAAGTTTCTGAATGTTTATACCAAAATTCACTTCAAACTAAGTTCAATAAGTTGGATTTCAAAGAACAAATTGACTAAAGGTCCTCTTTTGACCAGTTTGAGTATAAAATTCACCATAATTCAAGTTTTCACTAAAAGCTTGTGAAATTTTGAAACAACATAAAAAACTCACTGACCTATCCATAGACGCATCATATGCTTAATTTAACGCTTTATACGGAAAGTTATGAATTTTATAATTAAGTACAAGAACAAAAGTGCAATCCGGAAAATGAAATAAAGTGATTAACTCAACTTCATAAAAAAAAAATTGTTTTCTTCATACGAAAATGTGAATTAAAAGTCATTAAATATTAAGTTTCTCTTAAAATGACTCATTTTATATGTAAATAAAAATCAATAACAATTGTCATAAAAAATCAAAATCAAAGAGGTTAGTTAATCTCTAATTTTCACAAGTTTACAAATAAACATGAATTCCAAAGCCCATTCAAGGAGATGAAAATCAAGGAGCATCATGGTAAAGATCAAGATTGAAGACTTTGTATAAATCATAGAATTTGTACATATTATTGTAATAGTAATTTCTTTGTAAATAGTTATTACATCACTCATTAAAAAAACATGGAGATGTTTATGCATAATTTTCATAAATAATTCCACAATCCTTTTGAATAAAATGAGCAACCAATGTTACAAATGATGCATGTTGGGCCAAATATATCATAGTATATGAATCAAATGACCCAATCTCAGTTAAGAGGAAAAATTGCAAATCTAACTAAGTTAAATTGTATGATGATCCATCTTACATTTTAAAAATGTGTGTTATCCATCTTCAAATGGAATAATCATATAATTTGACATAATTAGATTGGTAATTATGATCTCCGAATTTGATTTTAGGTTGTTTCACATATCTCATTTGTTTCACATATCTTACTTTGTAAATGGCCAAATTCCAATTAGCCAAACACAAATATCCGAATTCGATCTCAAATTAATCATTTCTCTCTAAATGACTTAAAAATCTTCAATTAAGATTATTTCTCAAAAGCCTTCAATTAGGAATGAAACCTTCTAAGACCTCTTGAAAATCATAAACTTGATCATTAATTAAGGTGGTTATTTCAATCCTCGATTAATCGCTAATTAGAGTGGTTAACTCAAACTTTTCATTTAATCACTATTTTGGGTGATTATCTTAAAACCTTGGTTAATCACTAATTAGGGTGATTAGTTTAACCTTTCATCATATTTAATAACTAATTAAGGTGATTATCCTAACCTTCCTTTTAATCGCTTATTAAGGTGATTGATTTAACCTTTCATCATTTAACCACTAATTAGAGTGATTATCTTAAGCCTTAATAGTCGTTAAGACGATTATTTTTCTCTTTTACTCACTAATTAGAGTGATTATCTTAAGCCTTGAATAATCACTAGTTAGGAAGATTACTTTTTTCCTTCCTTATTAATCACTAATTGAGGTGGTTATCTTAATCCTTCATATTTAATCACTAATTAGAGTGATTATCTTAAACGTTGAATAATCACTAATTATGGTGATTACTTCTTTCCTTCCTTATTAATCACTAACTGAGGTGGTTATTTTAATCCTTCATATTTAATCACTAATTAAGGTGATTATCTTAATCTCATTTCAATCACTAATTGGAGTGATTACCTCATTTTCCAATAGATTTGTTTAATTCTAAAAATGAGTTATTCATAATCTATTTCCTTTTCTTCCCCAATGGGAATTGGCCATTTAGGGTGAGACATAAGGTCAAACTACAATGGTTTTGATCCATGAGTGGATTCTAATCCCGCAATGATTGGTATTTAGTGCAACTTCAGTGCTCAAACCTACCATGTACAAATGATATATTGGTCCTAAATAAAAATGGTTGATGTGTATATGTGCAAATTATGTGATTTTCTTTCTTTAATAACCATGTTTACTTTAAAATGGAAAATAACGCATTTAGTAAGAGCCCGTTCTGTAGAACGGAAAAGGAGACGAGTTCCAGACGTTCGCACCTCTTAACCTAAACCCCGAACCCTATCTCATGGTCTGAAAGACCAATTTTAAAAAAAGCTTAATCCATATAAGTCATCATCGTTTTAAATGATATTTCTCGAAATTGATTTTAAAATTATTTATTAAATAAATATGTCCCTATTCAGATATTAATAATGTAACACCCCAGAATTTCAAAGCGGAAAAGAAAGAAATAATAATAGCATTATAGGACGATGGCGGAAACATCGTCTTCTGGGAATGCCACTTCTAATACAAAGGTATTTAAATAACTATGTTAAGAGACCAACTTAAATAAATAATATCAATAAATAACTAATTCAGAGTATTCTAAATGAGAAAAGTCTAACTAGCAGTCTAGGCCTAAAACAACTATCATTTCATTCTCGCATCTCAACCCGAGCCCAAAACCAAAGAAGATTCCCATCAACAAAACCTGCAAAATATACAACAAACATCCACAATCAATGGGGAGTAACTAGCAGTTCTCCCAGAACAAAAGAAATCAAAGCATGATTCAGACATAGATTAATAAGAAAGGAAAGCATACAATCATGATAACAATAACATGCATCCAAAACCATAAAGCTCACAAGTGATACAAGTGACAGTCAACATCAAGTAAACAAGATATAGTGAGTAAATCAACTCCAGAATACTTAAATAATAATAAAACAAAAGTACAACAAGTTATTGAGTCAGAAACCGAACGCCAGTGAATCGCAATTCACTTCCTAAGGTTTGTCGGATCGCAATCTTCGGTGTCGATCTATGGGCTTACGTTCCCCACGCCCGAGTCTAAGAATGGCCAAACTCCCGATGCGGGGTAAAACACGCAGAACTCCCTGACCTCTCGGACGACAACTTTAACCCAGGTGTACCCCTAGTTCGCAAACCAGGTGGTTGGCATGTTCTTCACCGGGGACTACATCTATCCCACCGAATGTTCTTATCTCAAAATAAAATCATACATATCATCAAAGTATCATTCATCTCAAAAATATTCGTCAAAAGGTGTAACGCCCCGGAAATACATAACCTTAATCAGCAGCAGAATCATAACTTAAGCCTGTGAGTTAGGGCCCACTATTAATTTAATAGCCTAAAGTCTTCTCTTAAACATACATGTGCTCAACTTAAAGTAATAATTACCCTTAATACGGAGTATTCTAATTATCCCAAATATATATGTAGAGTCACTTCAACATAATCCATTATATCACCCTTGCAATCGCTTTGCCATACCTAAAACAGTAAAACAAAACGTCATGAGCCGAGGCTCGGTAACATTCTACTCTAACAGCGTAAATTCATTTCAACTCATTTTATTTGAAATCAGGGTGGAGAGAATATTGCAAACAACTTTTCATAAACACATAACTTTCAAAATAGAAGTTCAACCATTTATAAGATATCATCCTTTTTATATTCTTACATCATTTCTTAATGGTAACTTGGCGAGTACAACATCATCATAATCATTAAACCTAAAGGCGGCCACAACAAAGGTGACACTTGCGGTGCCCATAACATTAATCCGAAAGGCGGTCACAACAAAGGTGACACTTGCGGTTCCCATATCCGAAAGGCGGTCACAACAAAGGTGACACTTGCGGTGCCCATATCCGAAAGGCGGTCACAACTAAGGTGACACTTGCGGTGCCCATAAAGTACCGCTAAGAACCGGTCTTTCACTTTCATTTATCATGTTTCGTGATTTTTACGTTTATGTCATAAAACATCTCTTATGCATCATGAAAACCAACTTATCATCATATCATCATAAACATCATTTAGCAAAACATGTCATATCCCGTAATCCATAAATACATATAATCAAAACATTATGTAAAGCGTTATAAAACATAGTTGGAAGGGGAGTGCGGGTGTTAGCAAAGTGAGACGTTACCTCGAGTCGCGATTATTATACTTGATACCCGGGAGAGGCTTGTAATATCCCTTAGCTTTTTCTTTCTAATCTAATCAAGAATTAATAAAGAATGACGTATTAATATTTTATTCTAGATCTTTAAGCTCTACGATCCATTTCCATCATGTGCCTATGATGGGAAGTTCCTTATTATGACTATATGGCGAGTTATGAAATTAATAGTTATGAAACCTCATTATCACCATTAATTACTTAAACTATAACTCTTGATTTTACTAACTTGGTCACCAAGTTCCTTTAATATTAATATAATAGATGACACATTTAATATGAGTTCTAAGTCCAACTTATGTAAAATTATTTAGTAACAACTCCTACTCATAAGATTCATGAAAATTCATGTTTAACGACTTGAAGGTGTGATTATAGAACTTTCGTGCTTTAGTTAGACTTTTAATAGTAAAGTGAATATCTAACTAATTGTTAAATTCTAACTTGTATTAGTGATATTTTCAACTAGTTAGTGCCCATGTATTAGTGACTTACATAATTTACAACTTAAGAAGTGATATTCATTTCATTAAGCTAAAAAGTGGGACTATAATTATAGATTAAGCTTACTAACATTATACTTAAAATCCAAGTGCACTTAATTAGTATTACTTTATAATACATAAACTAAAGTTATGACTATATGAGCATGAAACTATAATTTTATTAACCAAAAACACCATTTATGTAGTTAAGGTGTAGTAATAGTGACTATATCATAATTTATTTTAAACTATAATTAGGTTGTATGATTATTTCATGAAGTAGAGTGAACTTTATAACAGTATAATTAACTAAGTTCGATCAACTCGATTTATTAATCATATTAAGTCTCAATATTTAAACTTGAAAGATTATAGGTACACTTATGCATAACTAAATTTACTACATACAATGTAGATTTTAAATTACAAAACAAGATTATACTTCATATTAGATTAGTTAATTAGCCCAACATACTAATGGTTCATGTAAATTACTAAGCCTAAACTTATGACTTAAACTTTTCAAAACAATAAAAGGAGGGAAAATGCATAACTTACTTTACTGGATTGTAAACACAAAGCAGCGAAGGGGGCTGGGGTAGTCGGAGCTCCGGCGAGCAGGTGGCGCGGAAGGGGAGACGTTCTGGCCAGCAGGGCGGCGGCGCGTCAGGTGGGCAGCAGCCCAGGTGGCGCCGAGGAGGAGAGAGAAGCAGCGAGATAGAGGGAGGGGAAGAGGAGCAGTAACGCAGGGGAGGGAGGAGGAAGGGAGGTGGTGCTGGCGGTCGGCGGTGGCTGTCTGGTGGTGGCGTGTCTGGCGCGCAGACAGGTGGTAGTGGTGGTCGGAGGGTGGCCGGAAAACAGGAGAGTAAGTGGTTGAAGTTTGGTGTTTGAAATTTTCTAATTTTTGGATGGAGATGAATAGTAAAATCAGCATACTATTTATGGTAATCTTAGGAGCAAAATTCAATAAAAATAATGAAGGCTTAATGGTGAAGTATACTTGGGGAGCAAGGAGTTCTAGAAGCCTTGGAGAGCAAGGAGAGGGAGCTTGAGGAAGAAGATGGAATGGGTGGTCATGGTGATTTTCCATTTAAAGAAATTTTCTAATTCTTTTGTATTACCAAAATTAGTAAGTTTTTCCTATTTCCTTTTATTAGACAACCATACTAACTTAGCTTATCTTATCAAATACTTGCTTTTATTTTGATTTCCAATATATAAGAGAAGTCATTAAATAAATTTTAAACAATTTATTTAAGCTAATTATTAATGTTCATCAAGCTTAAATTTCCGGGATATTACAAAAGGGATGTCACCCGGCCTTATACCCATAATTCATCAAAAACAACTCTTCATAATTCCTCAAAAATAATAACTTACAAACTTACAACAAATGTCTCCAACAATAAACACCTTGAACGTCTCTAAGCATCAACAATGATATTAAACTAGTTTTCACAGCACTAACAGTTCAATCAAAAATGCATCACCAATTAACTCCAAGGCTTATTAAATAAATGAATAGTACACAATTAATCATTTTTACGTAAATCAAACATAAACATAATGATACCCAATAATACTTACAGCAACCTACTAAACACCAAGCATCCAAGAACATAAAAGATCACAAATTATTTCTGATTAACAAGCTCTCAAATAATTAAAAAGAATATCCTCAAATTCACAACAAAAACACGATAATAATTATTAAACTAATAAGTACAATCAGTAAAATAACACAAAAATTATCTTACGACCATTATGGCCCCACTGACATGGTACAAATTTTATTTGTAATTTTCGGACTCTATAAGTATTTTTAAACATTAATTTACAGAATACTCAATAAAGCCAATATAATAATTAAAATATAGAAATAAACACCAAAAAATTACCAAAAATTCACATAACATGCATAAACTCACAGTAATACATAATATGCAAAGAAATGAATTTTTTGGCCTCCGGAAATAATTTTCACGATTTATATACTGACATACACGAAAATGTAAAAACAGATAAACCAATTAAATAAACTTGTAAACAATAGAATGCTTCACTAAAAATAATTTCAGCAATTATAACATTCGTTCACTATTTATTTTGCAAATAAGCCATAAACGCATAAATTACCAAATAATCAAATAAATAGTAAAAATCAAACGAAAATTATTTTGCTTCACATAATATTCACACAGCATACATCAAGAACATTCATATATAATTTCATCAATAATTTCATACAAAAATTATTTTAAACAATTTCCTTGCGTAATAATCTAATACCGAAAAATACTCTAATCTCTATCGTTTTAAGATAACTACTAGTTACCTGGAACGTCGGGAGGAGAGCTGAGTCTAAAGAGATAGTTAAGAGTTACGCATACAATCCAATTTCTCTTCTAACCCCAAAGCACAACGAACGATAATTGTAGCAACAAGTCATTAGGCGTTTCTTCTTGAACATTGAAAAATCTCATTTCGTGCTGTTCTGGTTCGACCATGATTTCCGGCATTCAAAGATCGTATTCACAATCTCTCCGGTCAAAGTGAAGATCAAGATGGTATAAACCTTCTGTTTAAATTTGAGAATGATCCAACGGTTAGGTCTCCGGATATGATTAATTTCGTGAAGGTGTGATAGGAAACAAAAACCCGGATGACTCGTCTGATTGAAACGAAAACTGCAGTCGTGTCTTTCCCTTTCTTCAAAAACAAATTGTACCACGAGCAAGATCTTTCCAAGTAGATGGATTTTGACTACTCACACGTTCAATTCGGATAAGAAACGAAGGAGATATGAGAGAACTCTTTCTCTTCCTCTCTAAGGGTTGGGTGAAAATGGGGGTTAGAATGCTTTGCAAAAACCTGATTAATAACCTCATTAAGCAATGGTTTAAAGGGTGATTATAATTAAATAGGGGTTACAAGAGATCCAAAGGTTAACTTAATGAGCATCAAAACTCTTCATCCTCCACACCATAATTGCTGATTTTCGGCCGTATGACACACCACATGCGATGCAACATTTCATCATCCCAAGTCGGTCCATCAACGTTACAAAAACGTTACGCGACAACACCGCATCCTAAACGCCTAAATAAATAACGAAACTAATATAATCTTTAAAACAATTAACTAACAACTTAAAATAAATATATATAAATATATCACAACATATAAAAAAATATATACACATTTTCACCACACGTTCCAAAATAATCTAAATAATAAATTATTTATTTTTACGAAAAATATCATTTTAATGTAAACAAACACCAAAAAATAAAGGGTGAAAATTACGGGTGTTACAAATAAGGTGGCGACTTCAAAGTTTTCTAAAACTCGTAGTCCAATGAGAGACTTTTGTGGGATTCAAATCGTTAATTAAGACAATCAAAAATCAGATACCACAATTGGCAAGCTTCTATATTTAAACCTCACAAGACCTGATATCGCCTACTCAGTTCAACAACTGAGTCAATTCATGCAGAACCCCAGACAACCTCACTTACAAGAAACCTTGTATCTCATTGGTTATCTAAAAGCTACTAGTGATTGGGGTTTATTCTATCCCAGAGGATCAGACATCACTATCACTGCATTCTGTGATGCAAATTGGGGCACCTGTGCCTACAGTGGCAAGTCCTTGGCTGGACACTGCATATTCTTGGGAGATAGTCTCATCTCTTGGAAAACTAAGAAGCAGATTACAGTATCCAAGTCATCAGCAGAGGCTGAGCTCAGAAGCATGTCTAAATCAGCCAGTGAAGTGACATGGGTGGATGGAATCTATGAAGATCTTGAGTTTTTTATTCCCAATCCTATTACACTTTACTGTGATAATAAGGCTGCAAATTACATAGCACACAATGCAGTATATCACGAAAAGAACAAAACATTTGAAGCTGGAATGTTATTACATCAGAGATTATATAGAAGAGGGGTTATTGTCTACTGCATATACGAAGTCCTCTCTTCAGCTAGCTGACATATTCACCAAACCACTAGGTGAATCTCAGCATCATTACTTCTCTTTCAAATAGGACTTGTTCCCACCAATCCAACTTGAGAGTGGGTGTAGGAATGTGAGATATTTCCTCACATTCACTCTTTTATCCTAGCATTGTATCCTGTATTTTTACAGCATGTATTACGTTTTTCCTTTTATTTTCTTTCTGTCCTATTAGTTGTTTGTATCCACAGCTATTTCTTGTCTTCTTTTGTACATCAGAATGCTGAGGTTAATGCTGAAGTGTACAGCTGATCTTTTAGGTCATTTAGGAGTATATATATAGCAGTATACAAGGTTGTAGAGGAGAGCCGTTTTTGGTGAGACAATCAAGAAATATTTCCTCTTGAAAGGAGTGTACACAAAAACAGAAAAACAAAAGTTCCTGCGGAGATCTTTTCAAGGAGCGATAAAAATAGATTGAAGTATGGATCATCAACTTGACCTTCCAAAATGTTCTTTTAAAAAAAAAAAAAAAAACTGAATCATGAACAATGCTAGCAAAAACTAAGTTTATTATCAATGTTGAAGCTCTAATTTTAGACATTCAAAGCACCGGAAAGAATCAGAAAGTAACATTCCTAAATGAATCTTCCTATAATTCTTTTTCATTGTTCAACAAAAAAGGATCTTCCCATTTGACGTCACTAGAAAGTTCATTTTTCATTCATATTAGTGACTTCATTAATGCTATTTCTGGATGATAACATTCATTATTAAAGCTTTTTCTAAATGATAATGAATTAATGATTGCTTTACCTAAACTCACTATCATAATCTGAATCTATCATCTTATCATAGAGGTAGCCAGTGGCCCTATTCCAGCCCAACTTAACCCCATTTGTGCTAGTAAGTCCACCAAGCAGGTAGTCAGACTCAAAGCCCATGCAACCAGATCACTTAAAGGCTCATCTGGATCAGCCCGCCTCCACACTGTTTAAACAATGTTAACTAGCAGTACTAGAGTTGGTCATGGGCCAGCGAGCCTCGTGCCGCATCGGACCAGGCATGGAGAGGACCAAGGAAAAGTCGTGTTGTGCAAAATTTCTTAAAAAGAGGGGGTGCATGGTGCATCCGTCACACATATTGTTTTGCTAAAGATAGTCGGTCCATGCATGTCAGGACCAATCCACATATTACATAAGTGATTAACCAAAGATGTAATATTGAACGATTAAGAACCACTTGAAAACAGAGAAAGTATATTATCAATATTCAATATCCATCAATAAGAAATTTCATGTAAATTATGTCCGTGAACAAGAACGAATTAAGTAATAGCACACAGACAAGCGATAGAACTGAAAAATGATTTAAAGAGTGCACAATGTTACATCTCTGCACTAGTTTTGTTTCTGGAAATAATCAAAAACCATTTTGGACCATCTTTTTTGTTGTTTTGGTTTTTAAGAATAAAGGACTCTTAAGCAACAATGCTGATCAGAAATAAACAGCAACAAAGTAGAATTGCTGAATTAAAGCGACGAAATGGAAGTGTAGGGCGGCGTCGTTTTAATATGCTCGAGCTTTAATGATGTCAAAGCTCATTTCACTAGGATCTGTGGCCTGTAATTCAACTTGAATGCCATCAAGTTCTCTCTTGAACCTGTCCTTTGAGCTTGCGTACACCATCTTCATTCTCACCCTTGAGGTGTCTGGAGACCTATTCATATACATTGCACGTAAATTTCAATTAATAAATCCCTCTATATATTAAATCCTACATTTTATCAAAAATAAAAGCAAAATTACTACTCCATCTGATCAAACTGATGATAAACAACTGATATATAACGCTAATCTTTTGTTCTACAATTTAGTTTTCTATATAGTACACATAAGGTATCAATTGATTTTCATTGAACTAAATTAATGGTTACTGAAATAAGGAAAAACGTGTACATACACGATTTGCATATATCTAAGTATCTAACGCAAATGCAGCTACACACCTTTTACATACCGCTTTATTATGAGATCATTTTGGGTTCATGCAGTGGTTCAAAATGTGTAAAATTTGCATAGCTTTCATATAGATGGGAAGTTTCTCCAATTATCATTAGAGATTGGAATGTGATATTAGTCATGGCTGGAACGAAGGCAAATAAAGAGGTTAATATGTTCATGGCTGAAATTCTTAGGTATAAGTAGAGTGCTAATTCAGTAAGAATATTTTTTTTTCAAAGCTATTCAGAATAAGTGAAGGTCCCTTGACAAAACAAAACTATCATTGATGACTGTAACACAGATTAAAAAAAAAAAAAAAATAGGTTTCCTAATCTCTCATTGTTTTAGGGAAGCTAATTCAGTCGCTGAATTTATGGCCAGTTATACGCGCAATTGGCCATTCTTACCAACTAACCTGTCATCCACAAAGATGAGTTAGGTTGGCCTGGCGCAATGGGATAAAACTTAGTTTACTTAGTACTAATAGAATTTAATGTGTCGTGGAATCCAACTCACCATAAACAATTATGTTCTAATAGTCTGTTAGGAGAAATGCACTAACCTAGGCTTTCTTCCCAAATCCCAAAAAAAGAAGGATTTTCTTCACTATTGTTATTGTTATACTACTTATACATGATACTTAAAACACTTTACACATATTTGCACTCATATGTAATTACCCAAGATCAGGTAATTTTGATGCTTGAAACCAAGAAATAGAGTAAAATTCAAGAAGAGGAAAAGAAGAGAAGAATTACCAGGCAATGAAGAAAATCTTGCTCTTCTGGCAGTTCTCATCAGTGGTGAAATCAAAATCATAGACGGCATAACGACATTCATCAGCAGGTAAGGAGTTGGCAAAATCTTCATAGCTTTCTTCGGGACTTCCAAACTTATCAACCACCACTTGTTGTTCTTCAATTTTAAAGGTGATAAAGCGGTATGATCTTTTTGCTTTCAGCTCACGGAATTTCAGCTTACACTCATCATCCACAGCCATTCCAGACGCAGCGTTCGCCTATCCCCCGCCACAAAGTTTTCCATTTTCATTATAGAACCCGGCAGATAATCAACATTTTATAACCCAAACAATTTTTTGATAAGACTAGGACTAATTAGATATTCTTGCATATATACTTGCATGAAATCTGGCCCTGGAAAAATTTGACATGACTCGACAACTTGATTGGCATTCGTTACGAAAATATTTAGCAGGTTGGGGTCAAGGTATTCAACCGTATAAGTGAGTGGATGGATTTCAAGTTTCGACACAACCCACTTATTAAATGTGTTGGTTAGGGTTCAAATCCCAAATACAAATCTGATACGACAACTTGTTTATTAGCATAAACTATTATCAATAATATTAGTTTCGTGCTTGTAAGATTTTTTCTTATGTTTTTAGTGGTTGTATTTGAGTTTACTAATACCTAATTTGATCGTTAAACCAACTGATACAAATTTTGTACATCCTAAAGAAGCTTGTGGTTGAAAAGGCATTGAGTGATCTATATAGGATATATAATTGTCATGAAACGTCACACTAGCTAGAGTGACATTGCCATCAAAAGTGCTCCCTTCCGCACCCACAAATGAAGGTCCTACATGATTTTCATGACTCACAAGACCGAGTCATTAATATCAATATGAACCATTTTGTGTACCCATTGGACAAGATAACTTACGATAACATACTAATTGGTCGACATAGAAGTTTTTTTTTTTGACAGTAGAAGTTAATACCATTGAATTCTTGAATACATCATTTTATGTATTAAATGATGCAATATAATGTTGTTTCTAATTTTAAGAAAAGTATCTTCGTTGACTTATAGGTAAATTTGAAGAGGAATTGATTCGGTCAAACACATAACCAGGTTTCTTGTTGCAAAGAACATTTCAAAATTCTAGCATTAGGCTACATCGAATCATAAATTCAAAAAGGTCTTTCAAATATGATCTAAATATTTCATACTAATATTGATAGAAAGATGGTAGTCAAATTTTTTAATCAACAACATTAAATTTATGATACAAGCCTAAGATGATGGATTCGATGAGTTAAATTTATCTCAAATTTCAGACAATCTATTCAAAGCCGGATCCTTATCATATCTATCTAGGAATTGTCATTCTGCCTTGAAGGAGCTAACTAAAACCGTCCTTAAATATTTGATGTGATTCTAATATTGTGATTTTGCGATTCAAACATAGATAGAGATTATGCATGGCAATGATCATAAAAAAATCAGAATAAAAGAGTATGTTCAAGATCTTATCAACGTTAACATGCAAATAATCAAGATCATACCAGTTTTATTTCTACATTTGCATGAATGTAAATAAGACTAGAAAAACGTACCATTTTGTAGCAGTTTGTTGTTTTGACAAAACAATTAGAGAGAAACGAAGAAGAGAAAAGGGAGTTTTGAGAAAATGATGATGGAAGCTAAGGGAAGAGAGAGAAAGAGAGAGAAAATGAGATTGTTGATAGAAAGAGATCCTTGATTAAAGGGCAACAATGAGTGGGTGAGTTTTTGAGGAAGCAGAAAAATGCGGACAATGACGAGAAACAAAAAAAGAAATACATAAATAATATTCAAGAAACAAATAAATATATAAATTGTAATTACTCAGTAAATAATAAATTAATTAATTGGGAGGTGATTGGTGTATTCTCTCATCTCATTTAGCATAAAAACCAGCTAATCAAACCATTTTTCTCCCAAAAAATTAGAAGGCTGATCATGTCTACGACGAACTGTTCTTGTTGCCACGTCTATGGTAACAAGGCACGTCCCACCCCCTTTCTTTTATTTATCTCATCATAATTTATGCCTTTTGACTAAGAAAAGTTTATTATTCTTGTCCAACTATTTACACTATGCATTAATAATAGCTAAGAGCTTTTGGGGATATTGCAAATTAACGAATGAATATTCTTGTGGGAACTCTATGTCGTTTTACCAATTTCCATACATACAACAAGGTAGATAAATTTCATTAAAAATACATATAAATTTAGAATATTCTTGTGGGTTGTTTTTTTTTTTTTCAATTTTTTTGTTAATATTAGAGTTGATTTTGTGTTGCTGTGAAATGAGATTATTCAACATATTGTATTTATATACTTTCTCTGTTATTTTTCTATTACAACAATTACCGCTTTGGGTAGTTTCATCGTTTGGAACCATTCCACTTTTGGTAAAAAAGCAACTATAGTTGACAATATTGCCTTTATTTTATGTTAATAAAACCATCATTAATTACCCAATTGCATAATAAAGTTGCGTTTACTTTATTAAGGATTTATTTATCCCCTACCCTAGTTAACTAAGGGGGTACCTCTATGCTAAACTACCCATTTTTATTTCCTTAAAAACCATGCCCAAACCAATTGTTGCAGTAGAAAAAGAACAGAGAAAGTATTTAGTAATTTCTAGATTTGTTATTGCGATATATAAATTTTATAATTTTTAATATTCAATTGAATATTGTAGCTAAGTCTATTATTAAATGGTATCCCAATAATAGGTATGACTAACAATAGCTAACACACACATGAATAGTACCCAATATGATACTTTAAGTAAGTAGAGGGTAATAATTTAATAGATGCAGGACAGAAAGAATAGAGAAAGACATGAGTGATAGCCACAACTTCAACTTTTAATATAGCACATAAATACTAACACATATAGAATGGAAGATGGGGCTGGGGGTAAAAATCCCCCCCTGTGACCCCCCCTTTCCGGCCTTCCCCCCTTGACCCCCTAAGGGGGAACCGGACAGAGGGACAGCCAAAAAGAATATCATAATGATAGTATCATGAATATAATTAATTAAATATAAAACTAACCTCTACTAAAAATCAAAAATATTATTTAAGAGGAAAAAAATACCTCTTTATCAATCATGACCATATCAAGACTTATCAAACTTCCCCCCTTTTTATGATCTGTGACCTCAAAATATTCTAGATACGCGAACCTTGATTTCCAAATAGTTTTAGTAGAATTAAGTTCATGAAGAAAGTAATAAGATCTGACATATAGATTTATGGAAAAAAACATAAATAATTATGTACACAATAAATATTCTAGGAATAAAATAATTAGTCAATTGCATAATACCTCTACAATCTAGATGACAAACTTTTATTTGATTTTTCATGTAATGCCATCATGGAATGCTATAGGTTCAAAACTATAGATATACATTTTTTTATCTTTATATAACTCTATTTTTAAAATATGTTCTGAAAGACATAATTACTATTGTCACATATAATACGCTATTTTTATAGTTATTTTTATATGTATTTAAAATAAAGAATAAATAATATGTTATTGTTCATCTAAATAAATATATTTTCATAAGTTGTAAAACTATATTGTATATGGATCTTATTTCGAAACATATTTCGAGCACTCTTCGATGGTAAAAAGAATTACACTATTGCCAATTATGTAGTAAAAGTTATATTCAATTTACAGAGTATAATAATTTAGGTTATTTATTTAAAATTAGACTATAATCTTCACTTATCAAAAACACCTTATATGTATTTATATCTATGTTGAACACTATTTTCTTAAAAAAAATAAAAATTAAAAAGAATGACATGGCATGCTTAGGTGGAACTCTTTATAATATTCTAAGGTTGTTTTATTTAAATCAAACTCTAATTTTCACATAATCCAAAACTCTAATATATACATATATGTAACTTTATCACTATAGATTTTAGTTTTTGTTGTGACAACAAAGTTTCCTTAATAAATTTGTTGCAATACTATATTGTTTTGGTTTAGTTGATTAAGGTTGAGGTTTTGAAAGATAATATGCTTAATCCTGTAAATTGGACCTATAATCAAATGTTATAATCACATAAAATGCACTATACTTAATACTTATAGCTATTATTATATTTATGTAAAAGAAAGACTAAATAATGTCTTACAATTCACCTAATTTTATATATTTTCATGAGTTGTAAAACTATATTGTAAATGGATCTTTTTTTGAAACATATTTCAAGCACTCTCCAATGGTAAAAAAACTATAATGTTTTGAATTAGGTAGCGAAAGTTAAATTCAATTTACATAATATAATAATTTAGGTTGTTTGTGCAAAACGAAACTCTAATTTCCTCCTATCCAAAACTCTTTTATGTATTCAAATACGTGTAAAATTCTAGTTTTTTTTCCAAATATTCAAAATAAAAACTATTTGACATGGCAATCCTAAGTGACGCTCTCTATTTCACAAATTGTAGAACTATATTGTAAATGGATCTTATTTCAAAGCATATTTCGAGCACTATCCAATGGTACAAAAATTATAATATTTCGAATTACGTAGCAAAAGTTATACGCAATTTACATAATATAATAATTTAGGTTATTCACTCAAAATCAAACTCTAATTTTCGCTTATCCAAAACTCTTTATATGTATTTAAATCTATGTAGAACTCTATTTTTGTAAAAGATAAAAAATAAAATTTGATGACGTGGCAATCCTACGTGGCGCGCTCTATGGCCTCGAAATCTTGAGGAGCTCCCTATGCTCCTGAAAAGTTCTTCCTTTATTTATATATATTGATTATATTAGATGTTTGCATTAGTATTGTAGAATGACTTATATTGAAATTAATATCAAAATACTTAGCTTGAATAATTTAAGTTTTAGTAGATTAGAGGGTAAGAATATTGTGAGGCAGATCATAGTCAATTTGGATCTTATATTATACATATTCGACCTATGCAAGGGGAATCACGTGCAAATTCGAATTTGTAAATTCAAAAGGCAAAGTTGACAGACTCTCGTAAATATGTTAGTGTCAATTATAATTGGATGATAAGTATTTAGTAAACAATATAATCATAATTCATTAGTGACACAATCCCTCACAAAATGATATCCAAGCTATACATTTACTTTAAATGTGTTGGACTGGATTCAAAAACAAAATAATTCTTACAAGGGAGCTTAATCAAAATCCCAACTTTTATTAGAGGATTCCATTTTGATTCGTTTAAACTAGACAAGTTCATATCAGTTCCTTATACTACACCACCTATCTCTAATACAACTCCAACCCATTTCGTGGATTGAATTATGCAAGAAACGAACTTCCACTTTTTATATACTATTTTACATGTTTTTGATAATGGGGGTGTTATTTAAGCCTTTGGTGTAGTGTATTAAAATCGATTATCTACAAATATTTGCTCATCAATATAGTAGTTTGCACTGTCATGTCATGCATGTAACAATTGAGAACATGACGAGATGATGCAGCGACTTTAGCAATTTGTGATATCTGACATGGTTCGGACCAAATCAGCCGTACATGCTTAATCTATCAGTTTACTTCACATAAATATTCGTATTGTTCTAATTGTACCTTGTCTAGAGAAAGCTGGAATATAAAGACTACAGTAATTAGCAATCTAAACTACTTTAGCAAATACAGTATAATAATGCTCCCTAAATTTATTTTAAAAGTGTACACTGACGGTCCGTTTGGTTAGTGGTAATGGTTAATAAAATTTAAAGCAAACTTGTAAAGAAGTTTTCTTGTCAATGACCATAGTCCATGGGAATGAAACTTTCTCACAAAACATGGGTTTCCTTTTATAAATTTCCATTACCACCTTCCCAAGTGGTAATGGATAGTAATGAAATTTTAGGAAGAAAATAGATGTCTTGGGAATTGGGATAAAGTAGCATTACCATGTAATGACATTGAAATTCTAGTACAAATTTACACTAATGCATTATCATTCTTACTATTTATGGCCTCTTACCAAACGGGCCGTGAGGCAAATTCAATAACATTGGTTAAAATATGATATTTGAATAGTGTAAAAGTCGATGATATTAATATATAAATATATACTCCATATTCACTAAACAAGGGAAGGGGGGATGAGAGGGAGAGAGAGAAGGGACAACAACTTCCATTTGAAGAATCAATTATAGGAATACAAACTAATACAGGCCAAAAATGCTAAACAGTGAAACAAGATTTCCAAAATGAAGACAAGGGAAAGAGAGGGGCCTCTGGCATGCTGGTATTCTACAAAATGAAGAAAATTTCTATATCAAAAATATAGGGACTATGCCTTTTGCTTACAAAAATTTTCAACTGCTGATCAACAATGTCATCCTACAAAATTGACTACTTTAGGCCCTTCTTTTTTCTTTACTTTTGCGGGATCACCCGTGCTCTTTTCGGAGTCATTATTAACTTTGTTATCCTCCTCAATCATGAAGTCGTCATCAAGATCATCCCCACTGATCAACTTTGTTACTTGTGATCGTCGTGGCTGCTCGTTTATACCTGTAAATAAACATCATGAAGCAACAGATCAAAGATTGTGGGATGTAGCAACACCGATACTAAAGGTTTGATTTTGTTGCATCGTGACACATAGCAAGTCTATGGGATATTGCAAACTTGAAAAAAAAAACACAATTTGGACCATTAATGTCTTATTAAAACTACTGAACATTAAAAAAACTACTAAACATCATACAAAGTTGATATTTTTGGAGGAACAAAAAAAAACCAAACATCTTAAATTCTAAAATTTGTTTTATATATTAGCAAAAAAAGAAATGGTCATAGTTAGAATTATGAATTTATGATAGTGCAAAAGTCAAGTGTTGCAACTAATAAAAAGGAAGTTAGTATTGAATTATTGGTCAAACTATGTGGAACAAGATGCGCATTTGGCACCACCATCAAGGTTTTCCAGATAATCAAATCCTTCAATCACACTGTCAGAGATGATGACAAACAAAAGACACGCATAATCTTGAAATTTCTTAGGTTGTAATATCGTGAATAGGACATGTATTGGACATAGTAATTGAATGTTCATAATTTGCAAATAAGCAGCTCATATCTATGTAGAAGAAACTGACCGTAACCTCCTCCATTGGAAGCAGCGCCAAATCTGTTTCCTTTGTTTGGGCAATCTCTAGCTAAATGAGTTATACCACTGCATATTTTACAGCACCCACCCTGTCCATCAATTCAACAGTTTAATTATAAGTGAGCTGGACAAGCCAGATAAAATCACACTGAAAAAATCAAACAAAAAGATTAATAATGCTCTAGACATTTTTATAGGCTTGCATAGATAATGAATTCTAGTTTCACCTTCGGATATATCCCATGAGTATTTTTTGGACAATTCTTACTCAAGTGTCCACGCTCTTTGCAGATAAAGCACAAGGCAAACTTTGTTCCGCCTGCATTAACCCAGAAAAGAAAATGCAAAGCATAGTTAGCCTGAAGGTTTACAAAAGTAAGATAAGAAACCATCTGCTACAAGTATATAGTGAGCCTAGAAAACTTTCGGTTTCATAGAGGATAATGAGGCTTTTTTACAAGCAGGACTTATAAGTCCATGGATAAGAGAGATCCAGAATAGTCTCTCGTTTCCCACCTGCCATCAGGTGTAAGATTTAACACAAGTGTTTTACAGGATTCACTTAATAGCTTTCTTTGATGGATAGAATTGTCAGCTAAAGAATAATCCACCTTTCCAACAAGGGAAGTTTTCAGAGCTTTGAATACCTGCTAGCTCTTCGTTTTCTTTCAACAGTTCATTCTTCAGCAAGCACATTAACCAAAAGACTCTTAATAATGTACAGCTAATGCTTTCCACATTAAGCACCGGCATATCAGAAACAGAGCTGCACCAACATCTATTTTAGATTACACCCTAGGTAAGTTCAAACTGTAATTGTCCCCCGGTCTGCACCAGCATCAAGATGCCCACATGCCCTCTTAATGATGCTCCTAAAAGAATTCTTGAACTTCTCTCATATCTGAAGTGGTATATAATAATCTATTCTTCTGCAATAACAAGCCTATCTTAGTGATATATGATTAGATGAGGCAGAAGGTAAACATGTGAAAGCAACAGAGGTGGTGGCAAAAGTTCAGTTGATTTTATTTTTGCGTAGAAGAGAGAGCTGAAAACAGACCTTCTAAAGCAGTTTAAAGAGGGGCCTCTTATCCAATAAGTTCCAATTAGAGATGGCAATTATCTACGGTGAGTGGATTATCCACCCACCCGCCCCGAATAAATGGGTGATCACCCGTGGTGAAGCGGGTGACGGGCGGGTGATGGATGGTTGGAGTGGTGGGTCGGGTCGAATATGGATGATACTTTTTGGACCCATCACCCGCTCCATCTACCCACCCATATATATATATATATATATAAAGAAATTTGTTTTTATATTACTACGTGTCATTTGAGGTAATTTCCGTAATAAAAAAAAAAATTAAGGGATAAAAAAAATACTTATAATTACTTTTTGGTGTGTAATAAGATTGATATTTTGTCGCTTTATTGTTAATCTATGAGACTATGATTAATTTTTCATATATAAATTTCTTTAAAATTGTTAAGTTTAAAAAATAGTTTTTGTTCCTTGTATCACCCGTTTCCCACCCGCTCCACCCGCGGATGATAGGTGGCGCGGATGTGGGTAAAATTTTTAGCGGGTGATGGATGGGGTGGATGGAGTTTTGGGTAGCGGGTGATGGGGCGGATGGAGCTCCACCCGACCGGCCGATCCATCTCCGATCCATTGCCATCTCTAGTTCCAGCCGCTTTTCCATTGAATGACCAAATTTTGGAGCATTGACCCTTTGGTCTTTGTCCCACAGTGTCTGCCTATTCATTTTTGAAATGTACCCAAAGATATGCACTTCCTACATTTGTGCCATCGAAGAACTTGTTCCATTTTATAAACTCTATTATTGTGGTCACATGCAATAACAATGGAGAAAGAATTGGTGTAACTCAATTTTCGATTTCCAAGCCATTAGACTTCCTACATTTGTGCCATCGAAGAACTTGTTC
Organism: Beta lomatogona; assembly: GCA_947646795.1. Taxonomy (NCBI): domain Eukaryota; kingdom Viridiplantae; phylum Streptophyta; class Magnoliopsida; order Caryophyllales; family Amaranthaceae; genus Beta; species Beta lomatogona. The sequence continues at coordinate 22,583 of CANSNZ010000010.1, forward strand.
CATTTTATAAACTCTATTATTGTGGTCACATGGAATAACAATGGAGAAAGAATTGGTGTAACTCAATTTTCGATTCCCAAGCCATTAGACTGCAAACTGTTTATTATTTAGATTTACATTAGTATCTTCAATGCATAATTTGTCAAATATGTCAGATACTCAAATTATGCAACCAATTTGAAGTAAAAGGAAACCAGAATATATCAAGTTATCAGAGAGGACTCAACGCCTCAAAGGTAGTTCTACAAGGAAGCAATTGTTATGCAAGCATTTCTGCCAAAGTGGCTTGTCTCTCATAGTAATGATATTGTCCTTGTTAAGAGAAAAATAGTCATTTGGAATTTTAAAAAAAATTAGTTACTTAATCACCATGAGAGCCAAAATTAATTATAGAAACAACGGCGACATATTGATAGAAACATATATATTCCACATATTCCCAAATGTGCTTAAAAAAGTCACAAACCAGAAAGTATCAAAGAATAGAAGGACGAGAGATAAGGCCAAGCACATAGACCCCTGTACTTGGAGAATTAAGAAACAAAAGAAAGAAACCAACATAACCAAGCCAAGACTTCAAGATATATAAAGGTTCTTGGCTCAAGCAGCATTTCTAGGCGATCCAAGGATCATATTAGGAATCAGTGACACCATTTCAGATCAAGCTCGAGAAAAACCTTACAAACATCAATTATCAACTATATTCGATGTGCTGGACATTTAGGGAGCTGAATTTGGTTGACGAGGGTTCACACCAGTCCCTGACAACCAACTACATTTGTTATGATCTAAACTTAGAAAGCTTAATTTGGTTCCGATGATATTCTCTAAAGCAGCAGAAAAGCTCTACAAACTCCAATTGGGTGTGAAGAAATGCTCCAAACACACGAAAGGTAAATACAACATTGGCTCTAAATATTGGCTTCTTACACAGAACACAGAACTACTAACTCTGTTGTATCAACTGTGAGGAATTCTGTCTCATCTATGTTAAATTGTGAATATCTGGACGAATGATGGTCAAATATCTTAGAAGTGACTCCAAGCTACACCAAACACAGCCTAACAGCTTATCCCTAAGTTAATAGACAGGCTAAAACACATCGCGAACAGTCATATCCATATTCATTAATTACACCCTCAAACCTCCTGCCAAACTAGCATAAGGTGAAGAATTCTAACAATTTACCAAATCAAATAATCAAGTTTAGACAAGTCCAACAACCAAGATCAATTGGCACAAAGAACCATACCATCTTGCAGTTGACGTGGGCATCTAGACAGGGAGTGCCCAGTTTCACCACAATTATAACATAACTTCTGTTCGGCAACTTCTTCACTCTTGTTGAGACAGTTCTTCAGACTATGACCGCGTTGTCGACAATATAAACAAATCTGTAAAACAGTATGAACATGAACCAATACCAAGGTAAGAAAAAAGAATCTAATAACAATCTTCACATTTCTAACCCATACTACAATCATTCATTCTGGCAAAAAATAGAACAAAGTGGTGCCAAATTCCCAAATAAATGATACTATCTTTATTCTAAAATCCAACTAAATTTTAAACCATTTGTCAAACTCATATGTTTCAAAATTTTCAGCTGTCGTCAACAATTCTAAAAATCCAAAAAACAAAAGAAGTGAAGAAACACCATTATGCCACTAATAAATTTCACCATTTCTATTTGCAACAATCAAACTTTACTTTCTTCAAGACAAAATTGAAACTTTAAGACAACCAAATCAAAAACTCAAGTGTTAGCAAACTAACCCAGTACTTTACCACTTCATTATACATTACAATGTCACTCAGAATATAATAATCACATGAAATTCAACTGATTCCCAAACTTTTTTCATCTATCCAAAGTATAAAAAAAAACTACAGAAATGTCAGGGTTTTTAAAATAATTCCAACTACCCACAAAAATTAAAATAAAAAGAAGAGAGGACCTTATTCTTTTCCCATTGAGCTTTTTCCGGGCAATTCTTGGCAATATGATGCACATCTTTGCAAATAAAACAACAATCACCAGGTTTCAACCCAGGAACTCTCAAGGGCTTTTTAGTGAAGGACGAATTTTTATGGGATTTATCTAGGGTTTTAGAATCAGATTGTTTGCGCTTAAAGTTGGGTTTTTTCTTCTTTATTTTAGTGGGATCTTTTGGGGGAGTTGGTTCAGGTTTTGGGAATAAACCAGGGTTTTCTTGTTTGAACTTCTTTCGAGCTTCTCTTTGTCTTTGACTCACCATTTTCTAAGCACTCAATTATAACAAAATGAAACAACGAAGATGAGAAGTTGGTGTTGCTGAAGGTTGAAGGAAAAAAACTGATGAAATTTCAAGAATGAACCAAGTTAGGGGTTTTGGTAGGAGTTTGGGCTTATTTGTCATTTGGTGTATACGGGTTGCGGGTTGAGTTGAGCTTATGGGTTTCTAAATGGGCTCCTGTAAGAACTTATGCAAGAGTTTGTGTAACAATTTATTCGTGATAGTTTTTTGTTTTCACCTTTTCAAATTATAACATTACTAGTTTTGAAGCCCATGCGTTGCACGGGTTATTTTTTATTTTATTTTTTGCAAATTTTTGGTTAACATTGTTGATTTTGTGTTGTTGTGAAATGAGATTTTTCAACACTATTGTATTTACATACTTCATCCGTTCTAATTCTATTGCAACAATTACCACTTTGGGTAGTTTCATCTATTAGGATTACTCCACTTTTGGTATAAAAAAAAACAACTATAGTTGACAATACTGTCTTTATTTAGTGTTAATAAAACCATCATTAATTACTCAAATTGTCTCATAAAGTTGCATTTACTTAATTAAGGAATTACTTATCCCCTTCTCTAGTTAATTAAAAGGGTACTTCTATGCTAAACTACCTATTTTTTTCATTTCCTTAAAAACCATGTCCAAAATCATTGTTGCTATAAAAAAAAAACGGAGAAAGTATTTGTCATTATACTCTAATTTATAGATTTGTTATTACGATATATAAAATTTATATTTTTTAATATTCAATTGAATATTGTAGCTAAGTCTATTATTAAATGGTATCCCATTTATTGGTATGACTAACAATAGTTAACACGGTTTTAACATAAAGAATGCTGAATGATACTTTGAGAAAGTAGAGGGTAATAATTTAATAGATGAAGGACAGAAAGAATAGAGTAAAATTTGAGTGTCAGCCACAACTTCAACTTTTAATATATCATATAAACACTAATGCATATAGAATTAATGGAAGAAGGGAAAGCCAAAAAAGATCATAATGATTATATCATCAATAAAAGTAATTAAATATAAAACTAAACTCTACTAATAATCGAAAATACTATTTAAGAGAAAAAAATACCTCTTCATCAATCATGACCATATCAAGACTTATCAAACTTCCTCCTTTTTTATGATCCGTGACCTCAAATAGTCTAAAAATCCGAACCTTATTTTTCCAATCAGGTGTTAGTAGAATTAAGTTCATGGAGAAAAGAATAAGATTAGACATATAGATATATGGAAAAGACAAACATAAATCATTATGTATACAATAAATATTCTAGGAATAAAATAATTAGTCAATTGTATAATACCTTTGTAATGTCGTTGACAAAATTTCATTTGATTCTTCATGTAATGCCCCCGTGGTATGGTATAGGTTCAAAATTACAGATATGTATTTTTTTATCTTTATATAACTCAATTTTCAAAAGTATCATTTTTGAAAGATATAATTGCTATTGTCACATATAATTTGCTATTTTTATAGTTTTTATATAAGTATTTAAAATAAAATATATATATATATATATATATATATATATATATAATATGTAATTGTTCATCTAAATAAGTAAATTTTCATAAGTTGTAAAACTATATTGTATATGGAAATTATTTCGAAGCATATTTCGAGCACTCTCTAATGGTAAAGAAATTATAATATTGTGAATTTGTAGCAAAAGCTATATTCAATACATAGTATAATAATCTAGGTTGTTTATTTAAAATCAGACTGTAATAATCTTCACTTATCCAAAACACCTCATATGTATTTATAACTATTTTGATCACAATTTTGTTAAAAAAAATAAAAATTAAAAAGAATGACATGGCATGCTTAGGTAGTGGAGCTCTTCAAAATATTCTAAGGTTGTCTTTAAAAACCAAACTCTAATTTTTCATCATCCAAAACTCTAATATATATGTAACTTTATCACTATAAAATTTAGTTTTTGTTGTAATAACAAAATTTTCTCATTATATATATTTTGTTGCAATACTAAATTGTTTTGGTTCAGTTGAGTAAGGCTGAAGTTTTGAAAGATAATATGTTTAATCCTGTAAATTGGACCTATTATAAAATACTATAATCACATATCGTACACTATACTTATAGCTAACTTATTATTATATTTATTTATCTAAAAGAAAGACTAAAAAATGTCTTACCATTCATCTAATTAAATATATTTTCATAAATTGTAAAACTATATTGTAAATGGTTCTCATTTTGAAGAATATTTCAAGCACTCCCCAATGGTAAAAAATTATAATGTTTTCAATTAGGTAGCAAAAGTTAAATTCAATTTACATGATATAATAATTTAGGTTTTTTATGCAAAACCAAACTCTAATTTCTCCCTATTCAAAACTCTTTTTATGTATTTAAATATGTGTAGAACTCTATTTTTTAAAATATTTAAAATAAAAATTAATGACATGGCAATCCTACGTGGCGCTCTCTGCTTCATAAGTTGTAGAGCTATATTGTATATGGATCTTATTTCGGAGCATATTTCGAGCACTATCCAATGGTACAAAAATTATAATATTCCAAATTACGTAGCAAAAGTTATACACAAATTACATAATATAATAATTTAGGTTATTCATTCAAAACCAAGCTCTAATTTCGCTTATCCAAAGCTCCTTATATGTATTTAAATCTATGTAGAACTCTATTTTTGTAAAAAATAAAAATAGAATTTGATGACATTGCAATCCTACGTGGCGCGCTCTATGGCCTCGAAAACTTGAGGAGCTCCCTATGCTTCCGAAAAGTCCCTCCTTTATTTATATACTAGTATTGGGATCCGGGCAAATGCCCGGGCTTTTTCGTGAAAAAGATGTAGAGTTTTAAATATTATTTATACCCCTATTTTTGGCATTATCTTTGACTTTGGTTTCTAATTTATATGTCATGAAGAAACTCATTATATCATTCAGAAACATACTATGTCATACAAAAACTGCATCATTTCTGAACAATCCACTATACCATTTAGACACTCACTATATTATGCATAAAACTCACTATATAATTTAGACATTCACTCTATCATGCAGAACCTAAATATTTTTGTATGTTAAAGCACATGTCACGATATACTACACAACCTACATCTTCCTGCATATTAAAACAATAAAAATAAAACCTCCATATGTTCTAGACCAACGAAAAGTTAATGGAGAAAGTTCAAGATAAAACTTACCTTTCTTTAGTACTCATTGTGTTTACAAATCAAATTAAAGCACATATCATATAAATATCAAATAATTTGTTAAATTATGAAGGATTGGTAATATTGCTATGGTATGTTGCTACGGTGCCCTTCAAGCCTCAATAGACCAATATAATTAACAATATCAACCATCTTTCTAATATGTTGACCATGTCCCATATTATCCAACATTCATGTTTGGAGGAGACGAATGATGCAGCATTTGTTTCTTATCAAAGGAAAAGGAAATATGAGGATTATATTTATTAGAAACCGTACCTTCGGTTACTTTAATACTCTAACCTTAATTCTAATTGAATCGCTAATTCCAATTGCAGTAGGTTACTTTAATACATTAGTATAATCAATATTTTCTTTTATACGTTACTTTAATATAAAATTTTAAATATAGTATAAATGGATCTTATTTTAAAGTACTTTTTAAACACTTTCCAATGGTACAAAAATTATAATTTTACGAACTATATATTAAAAGTTATAATCAATTTACTATATTTAAGATTTTCATTGTGAACCCAACTCTATTTGTTCTTATCCTAAACTCTATTTGTATTTTAATCAATTTAGAACTCTTAATGAGCACAACAAATGGCGTCCAATGAGCACGACAAATGGCGTCCAATGAGCACGACAAATGTCGCGACCTCGTAAGCTGACTTTTTAATATTCTAATTCTAACATGAATAGGTTTTGTAGAACAACCCTAATTCTAATTGAATATCTTATAACAATCCTAATTATAATTGAATCTCTAATTCCAATTGCATTAGGTTAATTGAATCGCTAATTCCAATTGCAGTAGGTTAATTGAATCGCTAATTCCAATTGCAGTAGGTTACTTTAATACGTTAGTATAGAGTTAATGTTTCCTTTTATAGGTTACTTTAATATAAAATTTTAAATATAGTATAAATGGATTTTATTTTAAAGTGCTTTTTAAACACTTTCTAATGGTACAAAAATTATAATTTTATGAACTATATATTAAAAGTTTTGATCAATTTACTATATTTAAGTCTTTTTATTGTGAACCCAACTCTATTTATTCTTATCCTAAACTCTATTTGTATTTTAATCAATTAAGAACTCTATTTATATTCAGAAAAAATATGACATGGCACTTAATGAGCGCGACAAATGGCGTCCACCAATGAGGACGCCAAATATCGTAGCCTCGTGATCTGGCTTTTGCCAAATGTCGCGGTCTTGTGATCTGGCTTTTGTACTCTGCTTTATATATTAGTTATATGATTAGTATTGGGACCCGGGCAAATGCCTGGGCTTTTTGATGAAGAAGAGGTAGAGTTTTTAAATATTATTTATACCCCTATTTTTGGCATTATCTTTGACTTTGGTTTCTAATTTATATGTCATGAAGAAACTCATTATATCATTCAAAAATATACTATATTATACAAAAACTACATCATTTCTGAACAATCCACTATATCATTTAGACACTCACTATATCGTGCAGAAACTCACTATATAATTTAGACATTCACTCTATCATACAGAACCTAAATATTTTTGTATGTTAAAGCACATGTCACGATATACTACACAACCTACATCTTCCTGCATGTTAAAACAATAAAAATAAAACCTACATATATTCTAGACCAATGAAAAGTTAATGGAGAAAGTTCAAGATAAAATTTACCTTTCTTTAGTACTCATTGTGTTTACAAATCAAATTAAAGCACATATCATATAAATATCAAACAATTTGTTAAATTATGAAGGGTTAGTAATATTCCTACGGTGCTCATCAAGCCTCAATAGACCAATATAATTAACAATATCAACCCTCTTTCTAATATGTTGACCATGTCCCATATTATCCAACATTCATGTTTGAAGGAGACGAATGATGCAGCATTTGTTTCTTATCAAAGGAAAAGGTAATATGAGGAGTATATTTATTAAAAATCGTATCTTCGGTTACTTTAATACTCTAACCTTAATTCTAATTGAATCGCTAATTCCAATTGCAGTAGGTTACTTTAATACGTTAGTATAGTCAATATTTCCTTTTATACGTTATATAGTACAAATGGATCTTATTTTAAAGTACTTTTTAAAAACTTTCCAATGGTACAAAAATTATAATTTTACGAACTATATATTAAAAGTTATAATAAATTTACTATATTTAAAATTTTCATTGTGAACCCAACTCTATTTATTCTTATCCTAAACTCTATTTGTATATTAATCAATTTAGAGCTCTTAATGAGCACGACAAATGGCGTCCAATAAGAACGCCAAATGTCACGACCTCGTAAGTTGACTTTTTAATATTCTAATTCTAACATGAATAGGTTTTGTAGAACAACCCTAATTCTAATTGAATATCTTATAACAATCCTAGTTCTAATTGAATCCCTAATTCCAATTGCATTAGGTTAATTGGATTGCTAATTCCAATTGCAGTAGATTAAATGAATCGCTAATTCCAATTACAGTAGATTACTTTAATACGTTAGTATATAGTCAATGTTTCCTTTTATAGGTTACCTTAATATAAAATTTTAAATATAGTATAAATAGATCTTATTTTAAAGTGTTTTTTAAACACTTTCCAATGGTACAAAAATTATAATTTTACGAAATATATATTAAAAGTTAGGATCAATTTACTATATTTAAGTTTTTCATTGTGAACCCAACTCTATATATTCTTATCCTAAACTCTATTTATATTCAAAAAAAAAATGACATGGCATTTAATGAGCGCGACAAATGGCGTCCACCAATGAGGACGCCAAATGTCGTAGCCTCGTGATCTGGCTTTTGCCAAATGTCGCGGCCTCGTGATCTGGCTTTTGCCAAATGTCGCGGCCTCGTGATTTGCCTTTTGTACTCTGATTTATATATTAGTTATATGATATATTGATTGATTATATTTGGGTGTGTTCTCCTTACATTAAAAAATAAGTTTCAGGTTTAATAAGTTCAGATCAGGTCTGATCAGGTTTGATCAGGTCTAACACTACACTCAAAAATATGTTCCAATAAGGGTCAACCAGGTTAATAAGTTCAGTTCAGATAAGTTCAGGTTTTTTAAGGTGAATAGAACGCACCCTAAATGTAATAATGTTTAAGTTTGATAAAGTTGTTTTTTACTTTTTGTTGATAATTTTTAAAATAAATATGATTGATGTAAGTATGATCATTTTAAGTTTATTTATATAGCTTTTTTCATTATATGATGCTTAAATTTTGAAACCAAAAACTTAAAACTGATAGTAATAACGAGGGAGCTCTTAGTCTTGAATCATAGAAAAGTTAGAAGCGGGAAGTTTATAAAATCGATATTTAGGTTTGAGATTTTTCTATAATGTACTCCCTCCATTTCAAAGAGATTGTCCAGGTAAAATAACATACACTACGGATTACGGTTCAAGTACCACTAAAACCAGTATTCAAATAAGTATACATGCCACATTATAATCTCAAACTACTTGATCATACCATAGATACAGATAGCAAGATGGATTCACACATTTTGAAGCTCAAGAAAAAGTGTAGGTCTTAATTCCACTACTTTTACTTTTTTTTTTTCAAGATACTGACACAACTTCCATTTTCTAAAGAAGAAAAAATTATAACAGGAGTCGTATGCTATAAAACTCCTTTATTTTAGAGCGTCCATTATTTGATGCCATTAGAATTATACATGTTAACAAAGTAAGGTCATTAAAGCTCATGTTCTAGCCATTAAGGCAAGAAAAGAGCAAGAGTGATCCTTGACCTCTTTTTTTTATTATCTATGTTGTCAAAAAAAAAAAAAGAGCGTCCACCATAAATTATGAAATATTTTGAAATACTAGTAACTAATAATTGTTTGTGGCATGAGTAATATATGAAGTATATGATTTGTGTAACAAGGAAAGTGAACACACTCTAACTACGAAGAATACGTGTCACAACCTTCTTAATTATGAGACATCAGAAATTGTTTAATAATTAGCTTTTAGGTGGCTATTTCACTGACTTTTGGCTTTTTCATGTGGCCAAAAATAAAAAAGAGTCTCTAACTATATGGCTTTTTAATTGGTTGAAAAGTTGACTCTTGGTTAGCTGAAGAGCCAACTTTTCAACCAAAAAGCCTTTTTATTGTCATTTATATTGGTTTTTAACTTTTGTATCTATTTTACACTAAACAGACAACACTAACAACTGTTTTTACCAAACACTTTTGTAAATATGCAATATTGAAATCAACCAAACAATCGGTCAAACCAAACATGTAAAACAACCAACAGTCCAACAACCAATATTCAATAGCCAAACACCTCCTAGACTAATTTCACAATGAACTCCGAGCAGAAAAAAAGTATAGATCTCATAGAAACACAAAAGCATTAAAAAAAGAAAGAAAAAGGATGACCACAAATTCTGTCTTGACAAAAAATTTCGTCCCAACTCCCATCTCAAGAGGAGGAGAGAGATACGTGTTATAATTTTATGCAACAATTAACATATGAAGTACTGAATAGTGGAATATATATATCATAATATCAACCATAAAACATGTTTCTGATACATTTCATTATGATGTTTCAACGTCCTACAATGACTTAGTTGTATTTCTGATGTCTATCAGACTATCACCTAATATCCCCTCATCCGTAACCTATACAAGGATCAGGGAAGAAAAAGCGGATTACGATTCCAGAAATACACGAAAGATGCACAAGGTTCATTCTATGGACAGTACTGCCAAGCTAAAATCCAGAACAGTCCATGGCATTGTGCATCATCAATTTCAGACCACCTCAAAAACAAGGTGGCGTACACTCAGTCACTAAGCCCCAAATTTGGGAACTTTAGCAGTCGATATCTGGGCAAGGAAGTGTTCAGCCACGATTCTTCGCTGAATTTTCCCGCTTGCAGTTTTCGGTAGAAAATCGGTGATGAAAGCCTTCTTAGGAACCTTGAATGCTGCCAAGTTTTTCTTGCAGAATTTTGTCACCTCTTCCTCGTCCATCTCCACTCCTCCTCTTGGAATGACTGCACAATTTATCTGTCCAAATAGCAGAAGGAAATAAATCCCAATAGCACCATCCAGTTCCCACAGCAAGAACCAAAATTGCACAAAATAGAATAGGAAACATTTAGCAATAATTTCCAGATAATCAAATTCTCAATGGTACCACTTCAACCATGCATAACTGTAGCTAAATTTCTTGCGAGTACGTGAGTTGACCTTATTTTTACTTATTTAAGAAAAAATATATATGAGCAAAATAAGTTGAAATAAGGGTCAAAAGTGAGCTAGGTCCAATACAAGTTCAGATCAATAATAATTCAAGTGAAGAGAAAAAAGCTTCTCCTAACTATTTGCTGGGCCACTTCAGTCAAACATTCGATTGTACATGAGATATAAACTAAGTGTAGCTAACCAACCACATGAAGGGGAAGAAAAAGAAGCTTATGGTGTCATCGATGCCTTGACGGAACATTTTAATTAAAGTTACGTAATCCCTCAACATCATTACCAAACATAAAAATGATAATAAAAAGAGGCATTGATCTGGCAATTTAGGTACTGTAAATCCAGCCTAACCACAAGATTATGACAACATACACTAAAGACGGTACAAAAAGTGCCTTTAAAATCTTGAACTACATCATGAGGCATATGACTCAACTCCACTTGTATTGTCTATTGGTACTCAAAGTCGAGAGTACGACATCAAAGTAGGTTAAGTTTACCACACCCGCAAGTCATATATGAGATGCATGATATTTCTTTAAAAGCACATTTTGTGGTGAAGATGAAACGAAACTAACAACTTGACTTGTTTAAAAGCTTAAACACAAAAATGAATAGAAATTAGTTTTTACCTCCTCCCCATATTTGTCATCAGGGACCCCGAAAGCAACAGCTTGCGCAACATCAGGATGGGATAACAGCACTGCATCCACCTCAATTGGTGATATCTTTTCTCCTGAAAAAGATTGGGTAGTCTTTTTTTTTTAACTTCAACTCAACTTGACAATATACAATAGCAAATGAAATGTGGAATTCAAAGTCCAGCATAATTTAAGAATAATAGAGGTAAAAAGTAAATCCATTGAATGACGACGACAATGGAATGGCTCATTTGGCTGACCAAGAAAACTAGCTTTAACAAAACTTAGTTTACCAACTATAAGACGACACTTTTTCCTACTCATTCATCACTGATAAACTAACATGACACTACCCAAGTGTGGTTATTTTTCAAAAGGTAAATAGTAGGTGATTCAAAGTTCATCTTCTTTGGTCTCATATGACATATTTTAATATAAATCCATTTGACAGTAAATAGCAATGAAAACCTTGGACCTCATGTTTCTTGTTTCCAAAACCTAGCTATTTTCGTGCTAATAGGCCACTATCTAGATTTATAATTTAATTTTGAAATTTATTAATACAAGAAAATCAACCTTGTATAGAGAAAATTGCAAACTTTTAACAGTGAAACAGAATTATGAGATCATCTAATGTAGCAGGGGTTCGAGAATGTCCAAATATATTCTGATTCTCCTATTGACCCAAGACATACAAGAAGGTGATGTAACTAACAACCTAGGGATAGTTGTAAATGCCTATGCTCATGTACGCACATAAAAAAAATATGTATAACGTAATGCCTACTTGTTGTAAACTTGTAACAACTAACAACCAGAGTTGCAATTACATGGAAAAGTGGACAAATGTGACAAAAGTCTTATAACATCTTGTCAAATTCAACAAAAACATAGTATTTCACATATACAAGCAATACTCTTATGAGACAAATACAATTCTCATTTCATTAAATCAATTTGAAAAAAGGATTTTTTTTAAGAATAACCCATAAGACAACACCAATTTAAAAGTCAGCCATTAAATTAAGGCTCTATTTACTAACCCCGTTGAACTTGACTTAATTTTGTTGAACTTAACATATCCTTGCTGACACTTATTTGAATAAGTCGTGGAAAACATAACATAAATAATTAATGCCTTTTAAAGAACCAAAAAATAACATAAAGGGATATTGAATATATGTACCTCCACGGTTAATGAGCTCCTTAATCCGACCCACCAAATGCAAAAAACCATCTTCATCAAAAAATCCGACATCACCGGTATGAAACCACCCGAATTGAAAGGCCGACTTATTCGCCTCCGGGTTATTCTTATACCCTTTTGTAACATTTGGGCCCCGAATACAAACCTCACCTTTACACCCAGGTCCTTGGACCACACCATACTCATCCAAAATACCCATCTCCTGGCCCACGGGTCGCCCAACTGAGCCCGCCTTATGAGGCCCATCTTCAGGCAACGGGTTAGAACACATCAAATGAGATGCTTCCGTCATCGCATACGCCTCCAAAACAGGGGCACCGAATGACTCCTCAAGCCGGTTCAATATAACCGGCGCTAAAGAAGCGCTACAGCTCCTAATAAACCGGAGCTTCGGGTAATCCGTTTCAGGTTTGCTGAGGTGGCGGTCTAGGATAATTTGATGTATCGTAGGGACCGCAGTGTACCACGTGGCATTATACTTCTTCATATCCCCCCAAAACGACGTCGCAGAGAATCTCCCCGCGGAAGGGAGAGTAACCGCCGCGCCAGTACCGAGTGAACTCAGTAACGCGGCAATCAACCCGTGAACGTGAAACAACGGCAGAACTATCACGGTCGAGTCAGACTCAGTGAGTCTGTAAACCGATTTAATATTGTTGACGGAGGAAACAAGGTTGAATTGACTCAGTGGGACCCCCTTAGGTCGGCTGGTGGTCCCGGAAGTGTGGAGGAAGAGTGCCACGTCGGATGGGTCGTTAACGAGTGAAGTGACTGAGTTGGGTGAGTCTGACTCGGGGTGAGTCAGGGAGAGAGTGAGTTCCGAGTCAGGGGAAGTGAGTGAAGCGGTGACGTGTGGGAGGTTGATTTTAGAAGCAGCGGTTTCGGCTGCTTTGTTGCCTTCAGGAGATGTGATGAGGAGTTTTGATTCTGAGTCAGAAAGGTAGAACTCGAATTCTTCTGATGTGTATGCTGCGTTTAGTGGTGCTGCTGTGGCTCGAACTCGGATCACCGCCAAAAACATTATCACAAACTGTCCATACATAAAGATTATTTAGGAAGGAAAATGGCATTGCTCTTGAAAAAATAATATTATTACTTTATTAGTAGTATTATAATAATAACGTGAATAACTATGATAAAAAACAAAAGTAACGCCAGAAACCGGCATAAGGTAGCTGTCAACAATAAAATGAGTAAAACTGTAAAAGTAGGGTAGTTTGGAACAATAATTTTTTTTTATAAAGCAGTTTTTCCAAAAACATGAAAGTTAGACGTGATTTGTGATAAAAAATCATAATAAAAACGAGAATAACTGTGACAAGATAATTAATTAAGTACATTTTTGCATAAATTTTAGTTTATATATTATGATATTGTAAAATGAAATAGAGGGAGTCTTTTAGTTGTTCTTTGACTTTTGACTATTAATCTCATATAGTTTAATTGTCTTTGATTATTTTTCTTGGGTAGAAATATAGTCAAATGAAATCTTGTTTGACATATATACCTTTTAAATATCAATCTTTTACATTCTCATTTTTTGTAGATGCTAAATTTTCTAAAAAGAAGTATTTTAAATTAAATGCATCACTTTTTTTTAGGAAATAAATTAATTTTATCTATCTCCTATCACATGTATCCCATTTTTTTATTCTCTCTATTTCTCCCTTCTTGGCTAAGGGTCTGCAATTTCAACGTATAGCATCTAAAAAGAAACGGAAAAATTATAAATTTTACCCATATATAATTAGAGATACTTCCTCCGTTTCAAATTACTCGCTACACTTTCCATATAGGGAAGTTTCATATTACTTGCTACACTTCCTTTTTGGGCAATAAACTCTCTCTATCTCTCTCCTCTCACATGGGTCTCTTTTCTTTTTACTCTCTACCTCTCTCTTCTCCAAAAATTACCTAGGAGTCCGTGAATTGAGAAGTGTAGCAAGTAAAATGAAACGGAGGAAGTATTACAAATCTAAGTTGTGGAACAACTTAAAAAAGGAATGGAGTATCAATTCGATAGTATGATTTTAGATTTTAGTGGCAGACCAATGAAAAAAATGTTTTCCCTTAACTTTTTTTTGTTATAGCTCAAGAAAAAGCGCACTTCTAAAATGATCACGTGTATAACTTCGAAGCAACTACTCCATTATAACCTTTACGAAGCTATTTTTCTGAAGTTCATTAATATTTTCTTTGCAACAGAAGAATATATTCGTAATATTATAATATTTATTAAATATCATGTTTACAATTTACATAAAATTACGCAAATTTGTTAATAAAAAATCAAGCTTAATAAAATTAAAAAAAAAAGCAATTTAATCTAGGTAACAATATTTCACCCACTTGGAAAGATATAAGGCGAAAAATAAGGAAAAGAAAAGGGGGGAAGAGAGAGAAAGAGTGTAACCTCGATGGTATTAGGGAAGGTAAGGGCGACGACATCACCGGGATGTACGCCGGCGTCAAGGAGACTGGAGGCGGCGTGTTCAACCAGTTGATGTAAACGAGAGTGTGTGATATCGAATTTCCCAGAAACAGAGATTGCTCGCCGAGATGGGAATTTTTCGGCGACGTTTTTAAGTAATCCGGTCAGGGTTAAGCTTTCCATTTTCCTTTCAGTTAAGAAATGTAATTTGGTGAAAATTCAGTTGATTATTGTTTTTTTTGGGTGAGATGGGGTTGTGAAAGTGGTGATGAGAGATGCGAGAGATTGTGGTCGTGGTGAAGGGAATATATATAGACGGTCGAAGGGGCGTGTGGGGGTCACATGAAAAATGAAAATTGATATTTTATTAGCTTTTTATTTTGAATATGTAAATTGATAAAAAATATATATATATAATTAAAATAATTGGTGCTAAACTGCTAATGAAGTAGATATTAAGGGTATGAAATATGAATAACGTAAAGTTTGATTCTTCTTCCCTTTTTCGTGAGGGATTATGGTAAGTAATCGGAAAACACGCATTAAACAAATGGAATCCAGTTTGTATTTTAGAAAATTTTGTTTTAACAAATTGGGTCCACATATGCATTATAATATTGTTTTACCTCCCTCACAATCTTACTACTCTAAAAATTTAACATGGAACTTTTACGGTTTTACTTACACTTAATATTACTCAATAAGTGTAAGTTTAGTAGTAACTAGTAAGTAGTAACATACACATACTCTTTTGTTTTTAACCTAGTACACTGTACACCTATTTGTGGGCTGTGGCTAGACGCAAACCTGGCCTCTCCTATGCGAGATGTGATGCAACGCCAACAAACCAATTAATCTTCAACAATAGTAACATAGTAGTACTTATTATTTCCTTTCGCATTGTAATATGTTTGGAAACATCATTTAAATCAATGAAATGTTATTGCCTTTTCACCTTTAAAAAAAAGTAATTAATCAAATCAACCAAATAAATCAAACAACTAATACAATGCTTGAAGGGAGGGATTAGCTTGCAAATATATAAAAGGTGAAGCTACCAGCTCTACTGTTGTGGAGCTACAAGTAGTTATGGGTTGAAATAACCTTATAGTTGAGCAAAACTACACGGTTTCACATCAATTTAGACATGTTTTTTTTTGTCTTTTATTATTATTATTATTTGGGCTTATTTTGACAACTAAGATTTAGAAAACCTATAAGTGATTGTGGCTTTCATTGGAGAGGTTGTAACTTAAAATTGTTATATTTTGAAAAATCTGATGTGGGATAGCAAGCTACAAGTGGGTGTTGCTAACCATTGTCGACGCATAAAGTTAACAAGTAATTTATCAAATAAGGTCACAATCATAATCGGGTGACAATGACACCCCTCGATTGACCATTACTCTTAAATTCATACCATTATAGATAAAGATTTGTCAAATACTATTACAAAACAAGACAAAAGGAAGATAACCAAACTACAAAGGTACAATTTTCATGTTTGGAGGCTCTAATTCAATGAGCAATGATATTTCCATACTCGATAGCAATTGCCCAGTATCATGGCATTTCAGTAATTTTTATGATAAAAATTAATATTAAAAATTATAAATTTTAAAAAATAATTTTTTTTCATATATTTTTATTTTGGGGATTGTTAGATGAAATATAATTGATGTATTAGATGACTAGTATATCATATCTTAACACCATCTTATCATATCAGTCAACTATTGTATCATATACTGGCTGCATCTAATCATATCGAGTGAATGTTATATTATATTGTATTGTATCAAGTTGCTAGTAAATTTATAAAAATATCATAGTATGGGACAAGTGTCCAATATCGAGTATGGAAGAATACTTTCTCCCAACTCAATGGGGGTAGAAACCAAAATCAAAAGGAAAGGTAAGGAAAGGAATTAAGGAAGAAAGAAGCCAAAGTTGAATGGGGGTACCAAAGGTTTTGTAAGGGGGAGGGAAGAATTGGGGGAGGCTTGCCACGTGGAGGTAATTGGTTTGACATGATAGGGTGTGGGGGAGCTCACTACTCAAGGCCTCACGGGTGTCGCACGCCTCCTAAACTTAAATCTACACCACTTGCTTATTGTCTTCTTTCACTCCTCTTCCACCATTATTTTTTCTTTCTTTTTTTATCCATCTTTGATTTTGTTGCAATGGTTGTATACGTGTTTAGAAGCATTCTGGCAACGTGGCTTAGAGTTATTCCTAGATTACAAATCCAAAATCTTGTATGGACTGGTTGGCATTGGCCCAAATAAATTGGAGATGTAATTTTAATAAATAAAAAAAACAATAAAAAAAGATTTTTTATATAGAAAATGGATTAATTTCCTCCTCCAATTTTGGTTTTGTTCCTTAAAAACTGGCTAAAGAGAGTACTAAATTACTACTCCCTTCGTTTCATTTTAATTTACTCACTTCACTTTGGGGGAAAACTAAGGAGAAAGTGCAAAAGTATGAGAGAGAAACTGAAAAGGTGAAGAGAGAAATTAAAAAGTGAGAGAAAAACTAAAAAGGTGGGTTAAAATATCAAAAAGCGGATGACATGGGTGGAAAAAAATGATAAAGTAGATGTGACATGTTACTAAAGATAGAAAAAGCAACAGTGAGTAGATTAAAAAGAAACAGACCAAAAAGAAAAGCGTGTAGATTAAAAAGAAACGGAGGGAGTACTAAAAATGTAAAATTCAACATTAGAAAAAACGTGAGTTAAACAGGAATGCAATTTTGAATTTTTAGAGAAGAAATCTTTCATCATTTGGGGGGTGGGGTTATAGGTTGGGAGTGAAGGTATGAAGAAATCTTCCATCGATGACAATTGTTTTTGGACTGAACTCTTATTCAATTTGTTTATTGAAGTAGTGAAGTGTCCTCCTTTTATTTAACTAATTTGGTCATTTGGCCGTTTTAGTTCCTATTCTTGAAGTTTGCCAAACTCATGAATGGAAATATAAAATGATACATGATCTGCCAACCTTCTATTAGTACATGCCGAACAAAAATATTCCGATTATATCATAGCAAAATCTTAACTACTCTCATATGATATATCATTGATGACAAACACATGCTTCTCTTCCCATTGAGATTCACATGACTGATAGAACAAAGTAGGAAGATAAAGAAAATCATGCGAGGAATGGATGGTCGTTCATCCTAGCTACCTCACAAGTCACAACCCCAAGTGGTGGGGGTGGGGGAGGAAAAAGTACTTGTTTCAGTTCGACTTTGGTGGAAACTTGATATAGGGCAAACCCAATGGTTTTCCTTATATTGATATAAGAAAGTTCGGTATTGATATAAGGCCCGGAGTTCGGAATGAACAATTTTATGTAATTTAGAAGTCTTTTTAGATCTTACAACTTCTTTTGATTATTGCATTAGTTGGTCTTTTATTAATCGTAGTTTCAATAATGTTGCCACTCATTAGCTCACCTCCATCGTTTGGAAGAGGGAAGTTGTGTTTGGGAATTGGGGTAGTGATTTTCCCTCTTCTTTTTGTAGACTTAGCTCACTCTGATTTATTGAATTAACCCAATTTGGTTTTTTTTTTTATGAAAAAAAGACACGAAATAGGAAAATCGAATTAACCAAATTAGGTAGGTTCATAATCTTAGATATGGAAAAAGACTCCAAAATTATTGACACATGCAACGAAAATAAAAATTATTATACTCCCTCCGTCTCATAATATAGTGTTTGATTCCATTTTTCACGGGAATTAAGGTATATAGAATCTAAGAGGAAAGTAAAGACTTTTTATTTATTTAAATAAATAAATATTGTATGAAAAAAGGTGATTTTAGGAGAAAGAATGAAGAATAATTGGTGAAAAAACATTAAATGAAACCCTTTGGTTGAATAAACAAAGCAAAACACTAATTTCAAGAATCAAATAAATGATGATGACATGGTTCGAATTAAATATAGAATCAAGCACTATATTTTAGAACACCCAAAATGAAAATGAATCACTATATCATGAAACGAAGCCACGGAGGGAGTAGCTAAAACTGAAAATGTTCTTGTAAATACTAACAAATGGAGATTAGAGTTTGAGAGGGGAGGGAGAGAATTAAATTGCTCATAGCTGTCATTAATTTACAAGGAAATATCGTGAAATGAAGAATCTCTATAGTACATATATTTCCAAGCGGAAGTTGGGCACTTATAATATGTCCAGAAAATACACTTACGTGACATATCACAATCAACTATTATGAAATCTATGTAGTACTAATTCAAAGCCTGGTATAGTGGTATTTGAGCCTAAAAAAATACACTCGCACATCACTATCACAGAACACAATGATCAATTACGGTATCATGGATCAACGGAGAGAAAATGTTGCAATGGCTTACGCGGATCGGAAAAGCCAAGTTAGGCAATGTTTAGTTAGTAAGTGATGAAAATTGAAAACAGTAAAAAAATACTATACAGTACTTCTATCAGTTAGTCAAATTGCCGGCTATCCATAATCTGCCCCTTGAAAAGAAAAAGAAAGAGGAAGGCACTCGGTAGATCGACTGAAAACAACATCACGATTCACGCATGACACATATGAAGAGATGTTGCAAGTCGATAGAGTAAGAATGTCATATATTCTTTTGTTTTATATTCTATTTATGGTCTCCGCTTCTTGAACATAAAAAAAAAAAAACTAAATATGGCCTTGAAACATCAATTATTTATCCAATAGGATGGTCTATAATATTCACTTGATTTATTTCCGACTAAAAAATACATACTAGATAATTTCCTAGGCAATAAAAATGTCATTATTCAATTGCAAGTAATTGGAAGAAACATGTCACCCTATTTATCTAGTAAGTTGAATTAGATTTTCTCATATTGGACCTTGAGCATAATTTTATACATGATTGTAAATAAAGCTTGTGTAGTAACTATTAATATAGTAAATATATGTTTGCTTGTAGAAAAACATATGAAAGTTGAATTACATTAGAATTAACATTTTAAAGCAATTCTTCAAAAGCACAATTCTTTAGCCCATACTTCCTCTGTTTTTTTTTTCTTTTTCACTTTGAATCTTGGCACTATTCATACTTAGATAGAATCTTCTCAATTTTTTTCAATTTATAAGAAAAAATGGGGATATTATCTCAGATAACCCTGACTTATAGGCATTTTTCCAATATAACCCTGACTTTGGCATGCCTATCTCCGATAACCCTGAACTTGATTTTTGTCATTGAATTGGACGGAATATGTCACGCCGTTAACTAGACCCTAACTGGGTTTGACTTTTGCTGAATTCATCTCTTTCTCTCTCTTGTTCTTCATCTCTTTTCTCTCTTGTTCTTCATCTCTTCTAGATCAATCAATTCTTCCGAATTCTTGGCTTCTAAATGAATCACACTCGATGAAGTAAACAATGAGGTTTAAATTGCCTCAAAATTTCAATCAAAATTTCTGTATTCAAGTCTTGCGTTGCGATCTCCAAAAGGGTTTTTTTCCTTGTAAATTTGAACTTGGGTTTTTCTTGTAAAATTGTTGAATTACAGCAGCAACAACAGCAGGAGAGAGGGAAAGAAGTGGAAATTCAATGGCGACACTACCAAATTCAATGGAAAATAACCAAGTCCACAAGATTTCCTCCGGCACTAATTGTGCAGCACCAGCAGCAGATGGGTGGTGGTTCATCGCCTTCAAGTGGTGGTGGTGCAACGCCGAATTCGAATCAGAAATCGAATTCTCCGCAAATGGTGGTGCAACCAAACCAGATCTTGTCGTCCTTGTTGTAGATAGTAGTATTGGTCAAGCTGCTTTCAATCAAGTTCAAGCTTTTAAGGAAAATATTGAGGAAAGATATCATACTAGAGACGGAGAGAAGGGTACGAAAGAAAAAAAATCCATAGCTGCTACCTTGCTTGTTCATCAATGGCAACACAGGAAGAAAATACTAGAATGATTGAAGAGAGAGAAGAGCTCATGATTCCCTCAAATGGTGGTAAAATTCCAGAACTAAAAATGGCCCATTTCCTTAAATCAACTTTAGACCCCAGAAATCAAACTCTTCCCAAACACCCATTTTAGTCTCTCTCCTCAAAACTCAACATCAAACACTTCAAAAAGAGGGTTGCTTTCAAAGGAAGGCCAATACCCCAAGAAAATTGGCACTTATGGGTTGGTAATTTACAGCAAATCCATGAATCTACTTGGAAAAAAGTTGGGATTTTTGATGCAATTAAAGCCTCAACTTACTATTTAATGAGGGATAATGAGTTAATTATGGGGTTAGTTGAAAAATGGTGCACTGAAACTAACACATTTGTGTTTAGATGGGGTGAATGTACCATTAGTTTGGAAGATGTGATGATCTAGAAGAGATGAAGAACAATAGAGAGAAGAAATGAAGAACAAGAGAGAGAAAGAGATGAATTCATCAAAACTAAAACCCAGTTAGGGTCTAGTTAACGGCGTGACAAATTCACTACTACAGAATTCACGATTTGCGTCTGACTATTTGCGTCGGACAAGAGAGCAACTGACGCAAATAACATATGTGCGTCGGATCCTACAGAATATCTGACGCAAATAGCCAAGAAAAATTATAAAAGATTGTTTTGCGTCGCACGAACGCTGGAAAACGACGCAAAAGGGGTCACTATGTGCGTCGCATTAAGGGTACCTGTGACGCAAATAGTCTTAGCCAACTCAGCAGAGATCATCTGCGTCACATGGGCCTTGGTCCGACGCAGATGGTGCACCATGCATGCTAACCAGCCCAAAATGTGCGTGTGGTCATCTGCGTCGGACCCATTACCATGCGACGCAGATAGAAAGGTACCATGCATGCTAAAGCAGCCCGGTCATCTGCGTCGGACCCTTGCCCCATGCGACGCAGATGACTCGTGCATGCTAACCAGCCCAAAAATGTGCGTGTGGTCATCTGCGTCGGACCCTTGACCATGCGACGCAGATAGATCGGCCCAAATGCATGCTAAAGCGGCCGGTCATCCGCGTCGGACCCTTTCCCCATACGACTTGAGATGACTCGTTTCAGCCAATTTATTTTGTATCCCGCCCATCGGTTGGGGCAATTCACAAATTAGGAACCTTCTCTCTCTCATGCGAAGTCGCCGGCCGATTGTTGAACTACATTCCCGTCCATCGGTCGCGCGCCGTCTGCTCCTCTCGCCGGCGCTCCTCCTCTTGCCGGCGTTCCTCCTGTTTCTCTCACACTCTCTCTCACCCGGGTTGCGCCAGGTGCTCCTCTTTCTCACTCACCGACTCTCACTCACCGGTTGCGCCGCGTGTTCCCGTCGCGCCGTGCTCTGGCCGCTCGCCGCTACTCCCTCCTCTTTCTCTAACTCACTCTCTCTCTCTTGCACTCCTCCTCTTTCTCACCCACTCACTCTCACTCACCGTCCCACCGTCGCGCCGCGCTTCCCGTCGCGCGCCGCGCCGCCCGCTGCTCGCCGTCGCTCGCCGTCGGACCCGCCGCTTTCCGTCTCTCCGTCTCCCAGGCAATGTAAGTCTTTTTTAATTATTTTTTTCAATTTTTTGTCTCAATTTATGTCTTTTTATTTTTTTACCAATCTGTCTTTTTTTTTTTTTTTGGAAATTTTTTCTTATTTTTGTTAGATCTTAAGCAATTGCATTAGTAGAGTGATTGTAGTTATTAGTTTAAGATTGAATTTAGGATGTTTGTAGTTTAATTTGTATGTAGGATGTTTAAGATTGAATTTAGGATTTTTGTAGTTTAAGATTTTAATATTATATTTAGGATGTTTGTAGTTTGTAGTGCTCATGAATTTATATATTTTGTAGTGCTCTAAAATACTTCCTTTCTACTATATAATTATATTCACAAGTCATTCTTGTTTTTTACCATTGATTTTAATAATTCTACTTTAATCTTAATGTTGTTTCTTAATTTCTAATTTGTTAATGTCTTAATATTAGATAGTTGATGTTTATGAGTTATGACTTAATCACTATTTAATTTATGGGTTGGTTAATGCCCTAATGCAGTTGCCACATTCCATCTTCTACTTGTCGTTTGGTGCTCCAAGCTCACCTCGTTGTGCTTGTCTTCGCCGCTCCTTGAGAGCAGAGGTATATATTATAGCTTTTGCTTTATGTTTATTTGTTTTATTTGTCCCTATAATGTTAAATTATGTGATTGGAAAAATATATGTGAATTGTTTGGTTATGTGATTGGGAAATCATATGTTGAATTATGACCAAACTTATATGGACATACCTTAATGCGGTGGGGAGGGAAATCTAAGGAATGGATTGGTTTTCTTTGTTTAATTGCAATGTGTGCATCATTGGCCTAGATACCCGTTCGAGGCTTACTCATTAGGAGTAAGTCTTGAATAGTCCCCGGTTTGGGATCGTCTTTGGGTTTCTTATCTCACTTAGGATGTGAATGAATGTTTGGTTTTCGATTCTAAGAAAGATCTAGCTCATTTCCCTAAGTGTTCTCTGGGTACATATGTTGATAGTTTACCTACTATCTTCATCGTGTACTTGGAGAACTCGTAGGGAAGTCTTCGCCGGATTTTTCTTAGAATTGAAAACCAAATGTTCATTCACTAGTGAGATGAGAAACTCAAGGATGGGTTAGGTTGGAGTGATAAGGACCCAAATGTTCATGATTGCATTTGATGAGACACTTTGAATGATGTGATCGATTGTGTTCTTGTTTGGTGTCTCTATAGTGTATAAATATGGATCGAAACTGGATGTATGGTAATCGGATTTCGGCGACATTTCTACAAGGGGTTGATGAATTTATCGAGTTGCGTTAGAACATCAATTGCGGAATGGGTCAAATTTAGTCCTGTGTCCTTGTTGTGATTGCAATAACTCTAGGGGTATCGTGATGTGGATCAAATTAAGGATCATTTGATTCGGCGTGGGTTTAAGAGCAACTATACGAGGTGGACATGGCATGAAGAGTTTTATGATCCAGGTATGAGCTCCACTAGCTTGTGTGATGATTTGCATGTTGATCACATTGATGATGAGGTTGAAGTTGAGGTTAAGGTTGAGGTTGAGGTTGAGGATGAGGTTGAGGTTGATATCGAAAAAGGAGAGAATGATAGGGTAGTTGATGAGAATGATAGGGTAGATGAGATGTTGCACAATTTGGAGGATGAAGGAACCGATCGTCCTCATATGTATGATAGTATTGTAAGTGCAGCGGACAAACCTATGTATCCGGGGTGTAATAGTTTCGATAAACTTTTCGGCATCCTCACATTGTTCAATATGAAATCGAAGTATAGTTGGACGGATAAAAGTCTAAGTGAGTTGTTCAGTTTTTTACAAGAATTGCTACCCGAAGGGAATGAAATTCCCAACTCTACCTATGAGGCAAAGAAATTGTTGTGTCCATTAGGTATGGAGTATGAGAAGATACATGCATGTCCAAATGATTGTGTCTTTGTATCGAAATGAGTACAAGGATTTGGGTGAGTGTCCAAGGTGTGGAGAGTCTCGGTATAAGATAAAAGAGGATGATGAGGGAGTGAGAAAGAAAGAAACTCCGGTGAAGGTTCTTTGGTATCTTCCAATCATTCCGAGATTTAGGCGTTTATTTTCGGATGAAAATAATGCTAAATTATTAAGGTGGCATGCGGACAAGAGGAACAAAGATGGGATGCTTAGACATCCGGCCGATTCTCCGCAATGGAGAAATATCGATCGAAAGTTCGCGGGTTTTGGTAAAGAACCTCGAAATCTTAGGCTTGGACTTTGTACGAGATGGGATGAACCCTTTTGGCACACTAGGTACCCAACATAGCACTTGGCTAGGTTCTACCGACCATTTATAATCTGCCCCCCGGTTATGTATGAAGCGTAAATTTATTCTCGCTTATCGCTTCTTATTTCGGGTCCTAAGCAACCCGGAAACGACATAGATGTGTATCTTGACCCACTCGTTCAAGATCCGAAATTGTTGTGGGATGAAGGTGTTTCGATGTTCGATGCGTATACGAAAACTAACTTCACATTACGTGCCATGATATTTTGCACGATTAATGATTTCCCGGCTTACGGGAATTTGTCCGGGTATACGGTTAAAGGGAGCAAAGGCATGCCCTATTTGTGATGAGTATATGATTGATGAGCGGTTACATCATTGCGGGAAGAATGTATACCTCCATTATCGTACATGGCTTCCTTTAGATCATCCATTTCGTAAGAAGAGAAAGTTGTTCAACGGAAAAGTGGAGATGAGAGAAGCCCCTGTACCCTTGCGTGGTAATCGGGTTTCTAATCGGGTAAAAGATATTGAAACTGAGTGTTTGGCAAGCCATTCAAAAGTGTCTCAAAGAACTTATATAAGAAAAGATCTAAGTTCGGGACCTCCCATATTGGAAATTCTTAGAAGTCGGACATTGTCTTGATCTAATGCACATTGAGAAAAATGTTTGTGATGCCATTGTCGGAACATTGTTGAATATGCCGGGGAAGACAAAGGATGGAGTTAAAGCTCGGAAAGACATGGCTGAAATGGGAAGACCGGAACTAGCACCTCGGGAGCGGGGACAACGCTATTATCGCCACCAGCTTGCTACACTTTGTCTAAGAAGGAGAAAACGAGTTTTTGTGAGTCTCGCATAGGTTAAAGGTCCCTGCTTGGATACTCGTCAAATTTTCGAAACCTTGTCTCACCGAAGGACTTGAAACTTCGTTGGTTTGAAATCTCATGATTGTCATATCTTGATGCGGCATTTATTACCTGTTGCAATACGAGGAATTTTGCCTTCCCAAGTGAGATACACGATTACAAAGTTGTGTTTCTTTTTTGGAACTATATCTAGTAAAGTGATTGATCCTAACACTCTAGATAAGTTGCAAGTCGATGTAATAGAGACGATGTGTCGATTTGAAATGTACTTCCCACCATCGTTCTTTGACATCATGCCTCATTTGATAATTCATCTTGTCCGAGAAATTAAACTTTGTGGGCCTTGTTTGTATGAGGTATATGTGGCCTTTCGAAAGGCATATGGGTACTCTCAAGGGAAAAGTGATGAATCCCGGCCGGACCGGAAGCGAGTATTGTCCAAAGAACAGTTGCGGAGGAAGTATCTGAATATGTAAGTCAGTATTTAGCACGTGCACAAGCAATTGGATTGCCAAAATCTAGACATGAAGGAAGGCTTGCTGGTTGTGGTACCATTGGGAGAAAAAGATTGTGCCTTGATGGAGAGTTGAAAAGAAAAGCGAGAATTTTTGGTGTTAGAAAATCTAAAACAAGTTCATCCTTACTTAGATGAGCACAAGAAGATGCTTAGTGTTCGGTATCCATTGAAGAATGAACGTGAATTGATGATTGAGCATAATCGGTCGTTCGTTGATTGGTTTAAAGAACGAGTTATGAACCAATTATCGACCCCAAAAAATGATGTATCGGATTCGTTGAGATGGTTGGCATATGGGTCAAAGATGCAAGTTCTTTCCTATGAAGGATATGACATCAATGGTTATTCATTTTACACTAAACGACAAGATGACAAATCTACAATGCAAAACAGTGGTGTTACGTTAGGAGCTTTGTCATCAGAGTACAAAAGTAGAAGCGATAGAACCATTATTGAGAGAATGAAGTCTTACTACGGGTTCATTGAAGATATATTAGAACTTGACTATGTTGACTTCAAGATTCCGCTCTTTCAATGCAAGTGGTTTGATATTCGTCGTGGTGTAAAGAAGGATGAACATGACTTTTTTACATTAGTCAATTTCAAATTCGGTTAGGGCATCATGAAGATTCTTTGATATTGGCATCACATGCAAAACAAGTATTCTACATGGTTGACCCCGTTGATTCAAAATGGTCTGTTGTCATTGAAGGAAAAAGGAGAATACTTGGAATTGATGATGTACATGATGAAGAGGAATACGATAAGCAATTTAATGAAGTCATTGCTTCGTCGGTAGTAATTCCAAGTATATTAGGGGAAGATCTGGACACGAATTACATTCGTCGAGACCATAATGAGGGATTTTACGTTGTCAAAGAAAAAAGTGATTAATAGGTAACTAATGTAATATTCTACAATTATATATTTTATGCTTGGTTAAAATAATTTTCTATTATTTCATTGATGATTCTAACATGTCTTTATGCTTTATGGTTTCAGGTGTAGTGATGGAAGATCACATAATGCATGATGCATCCGATGATGATCGCGGCCACGTTACGAGACCGAGATAACCCGATGGAGGTAGTAGGAAGAAAAGAGTGAGCAAGCCTAGAGGTCCTACAAAAGGGATACGTTCCAAATCCGGGGTCCAAAGAGTACTTCAGTGGGATGATTGGATGCGTCCAATTGGGGATCATGTTGGTGCGTACAAGACACATTGCGGCGAAATCAGTAGAAGCAAAGTGTCTATCTTGTACGATAGTTGGGATGATGTTCCACAAGGCATAAAAAATAGTTTATGGGAAGATGCGAAAGTAAGTAAACCTATGTATTTTTAAAATCCATTCTTTTAATTTTATTTGAATCATGTTTATTATACTAATCGTGTATAATTGGTTCATTTTATATATTGAAGAAAGAGTTTGGAATACAAGAGGATGAGAGGAAGAAACAAGATGTGTTGACTACTTGTGATAAGCGGTGGAGAGATTTCAAGTCAAGATTAGTGAGTCGATGGATCACAAAAATGAGGCTGGGGCCTAACAATGATATGCAACCGTACGTGATATATCCTTTCATCACGAAAGGGATTTGGGACGAATTCGTGAAAAAGCGTAGCTCTAAGGAGTTTAAGGTATATAATATGTACGTTACAACTACATAATATGTTATAATCAAATTTTTTTTTTGTGAATATTAGCTAGTTGTTTTCATATTAGGCTAAAAGTGAAAGAGCAAGAAAGTCTCAGGCTGCCAACATTCATCCTCATTTTTTGGGTCAAAAGTCATATGCGGAGATGATTCCCGTTTGGAAAGACCAAGGGTATATCCCTAAATCCTCTACAAACATCATTCGTTGACTCATCTACATCATCAATTATTTCCTCCTCTTGCGGATCGAACTTTGCCATGGCTTCTTGCTAGATCGAAAAAAGATAAGAAAGGAAATCTTTTCTTCCCCTAATGAAGAAACACAAAAGATAAAAGAGTCTATTGTAAGAATTCTTCAAATTTTATGATAAATTCTTGTCTAATTACTCGTATTCTAGAATTCTACTAATCATATGATTTTTTTGAATTTGATGCAGGATGATTGGAAAAGGAAAGAAAAGGAAGGAGAGTTTGTTCCAGGTCGGATGGATGATGTTCTATCCCGTGCTCTACGGAGGAAAGACCGTCCCCGGGCGTGTGTTAACAGTTGGGCGTAGCATTGGGATTACATCGGTTTGGGGAGATCCCGATCGGAGTAGTCTTGCTCGAAAGGATAGGGGCATGGATGATGAGGAGATGCGGGAGTTGGGGGCGAGAGTGAGCCAAAGAGTTAGAGAACAGACGATGCAAGAGATGAACTCGAAGATTGATGCTATAGTTCAAGAAAGGTTGATGGCTTTTGCGGCGCAATTAGGTCTTCAAGCACCAAATCAAACAAATCCTCACACTCCGGTTGATCCTAGTAGGCTGTCACTCTGGGGCAATGATCCATTTGTGAACTTGCGGGTATATAGTTATTTTATATCTTTTACGATTATGATATTATGTTTGTAAAACACTTAATTAATGACATTATGTTCTCATTGGATGTTAAGAGTCCGGTTCCATGTCGTTTGGCAATAGCGGATAACTCGGGACCGATCATTGTAGCTGAGGGTACCGTACATCCGCAAATGGAGTCATCATCACATCCTACGGCAGTGAAAGTGAGTGTTGATGATTTTTTTTCAGACTACGCAGAAGCTCTAGTTCCACTACCTACTCCGTACATCATCAAACTCGGTCAAGCCGAGGGTTCATTCATAGAATGGCCGAAAGAGTTGGTATTTTTAGTCTCGAGATAAGCGGGTAACTTATGTTTAATATTTTGATTTATATACTAAGAAATGTAAATATATATACTAAAAAATTTTGATTTATATATGCTAAATAATCTTCATTTTGTATACTAAGTAATCTTGATTTATATATGAAATAATCTATATACATATATAATATGAATTAAAAAGAAGTCAAATTGAATTAGGAACATATACCTAAAGACGGTGCGATGAAGAAGAAGAAGAAGAAGAATATAGTTGGTAGTGATCCTTGCACCGATGAGTCTGCACATATGCACGTAGATCCTTTTATTGACTTCACACTGGATGACATGGATGATAATATCAAGGAGATGCACCGAATATTTTGCGAGAAACCCTCGAGATGAGCCTTTTCGGTTCTGCAAGTTCGGGGGGGTACCGTCTTCAACTTTGATAGAGATTATATGATCATTCTCTCACGACAAGATGTTTTTCAGCTTCTCACGGGAGCATGGATTAATGTATCCATTTTGCAAGTATTTATGATGTGAGATTTCTCAAACTCTAAACTAATTAACATTGTTATTTATAGGTATTGTTTCTCCTAACTATAAGTGTTTGGATCTTAGGTACTTGGCGAGAGCGATCGAGGAGCATGGAGATAATAATATTGGTTTCATGTGTCCAAGTATGATTTCAGCGACCATGATACGCAATCACTTAGATGCCGTGATCAACTACATGGCAAGTTCAATGAAAGCGAATCAATATATGCGTTACATCCTATGTCCGTATTTTGAAAAGTATGTTTTATTTCAACTAATCTTTACTTTGTTTTATATTTATGAACTTGTGGTTATATATATAAAACATCACATTGTGCTTCATGCCTTAGGGAGCATTGGATTCTTCTTGTCATTTGTCTACTTAAGAGAACGGTATATATATTTGATTCGATGAAGAAAGATAGATCCTTAGCTATCAAGATACCGTTGAATACGTAAGTTCATAGTTGTTATACATGTTAATAAGTTTACATGCATTTTATGATATTTTAAATAATTTATAAATGTTTATAATAATTAATTGTTACAAAATCTCTATATTTAGTGCATATACAAAATACACGCGGCTTGAAGGATCAAATAAAGGAACTAAATTGTCTTGGACATATATGCGGGTAAAACTATTATGGTTTTGTATTTCATACTTTATAATTCTAATTAGGATTTTTTTTCCGATTCTAATATATATTTTAAATTTGGTGTAGTGTGCTCAACAATCGGGAGGAGTGGAATGCAGCTATTTCGTGATGAGATACATGTTTCTAATCATCCGCTTCTACTATGAAGCAGAGAATTTGTATGAGGTATATGTATGTTGTAAATTCATTATTTAGACTTATAGAATTATAAAGTATATTAACTAGTTTAATATATTTCTAGGCTTTTTCGTCAAGTCTTGAGCCATACTCCACATATGATATCAACGACCTCAAAGAAGTTTTTGCGGAATACTTTGTACGGGTCGTTAACGAAGAAGACTAAGTTTGATGGTTAGTGTATGTATTTGTAGGTTAGCATAATATTTTGTTACTTGAACCTTGTTGGTTGATTGATTGCAACATTGGTTGCTTGAACCTTGTTGGTTCATTGATTGCAACATTGGTTGCTTGATTGAAATGTACTGGAACAGGTTTTGGTTATATATATGCAAACATTTCCCAACGATTTCTTGGGTTGTCCAAATTACAAAGGAGACTCTGCCGAATTTTCTGCTCATAATTATTAACATAATGTTTGCTTAGTTTCGAAAAAAAAAATAGCTGAAAACAAAAACAAAAAAGCTGAAAAAAACAAAAAAGCTGAAAAAAAAAAGCCTCATCTGCGTCGCATGCTGTGCAATATGCAACGCAGATGAGGAATTATTTGCGTCGCATATGGCTTGCATGCGACGCAAATAGGTATGTATGCACAGCAGGCTTAGCAGACCCATCTGCGTCGCATGCAAGCCATATGCGACGCAAATAATTCCTCATCTGCGTCGCATATTGCACAGCATGCGACGCAGATGAGGCTGCTGAGAGCTGCTGTGGGTGCATGGGGGGATGGGCATCTGCGTCACATGCTTGTGGGGTCCGACACAAATCGTAGATTTCTTGCGTCGCATCGCATCCGACGCAGATGGCTGTATTTCATCTGCGACGAGGCCTGTGCCGTCAGACCGTTGTCCGACGCAAATGAGGGTACCAGGTCCGACGCAAATTATCATTTCTCTACTAGTGATTCCGTCCAGTTTAATGACAAAAATTAAGTTCAAGGTTATCGGAGATAGGCCTGCCAAAGTCAGGGTTATATTGGAAAAAGGCCTATAAGTCAGGGTTATCTGAGATAATATCCCGAAAAAATATAGTCATGTGTGGTCTAGTTTGATTCGTCTCAATTAGTACATTATTAATATTCAATCGTTATAATTTTTACTAATATATAATGAAAGATGTTTAAGTTCAAAGAGATGCATTGGGAGACGGACACCAGAAAGTGAGAATGATAAAAAAAAAAACAAAGGGAGTATGATCTATTGATCTTAGGAGCAAATAATTAAATGAGCAAGAATTTTGAGAGGGAGCATTTAGCTTCTTCGTAAGAAATATGAACTTTTTGATTTTATAAGGAGAAACCTAGCAAAAAAAATTATAATCCAATGAAACAGTGATCTATTTGAATGTCTACTCAATAAACTAGAGATCAAATTATAATACTAGCAAATCAGAAAGTATGATACACTACCCATCTATAATAGGTGGGTAGCTATTCAAATTGAAAATTGAATCATAATATTCCTAAAAAGTATGATACACTACTTTCTTGGTTGTGATCAAGCTCAACTAGCTATTGAAGTTGTAAATACTTGTAGTTTAGGCTATGTCTAGTTCACCTTAAATTTACTGATCTGAACTTATTTTTTCTGATCTGATCTGAACTTATTTATCTGATCTGATCTGATCTGAACTTATTTTTTACAAAACATATTATTACTAATATCATTATTACTTTGTATTTCATTACTAGTATTACTATTACTATGCACAACTTTCAATAATAATAATAAATAATACTAATAATAAATAATAATAGTATAATAATAATTTTATAATAATTGATAACCAAACAACAACTTATCATCTAAAACTACGTGCCTTGATAAGTGTCAAGAGTATTCTGGGACGGAGGGAGTAATATAAATAATAATATAATAATAATAATAATAATAATAATAACAACAACAACAACAATAATAATAATAATAATAATAATAATATAGATAACATAATAATAATAATAATAATAATAATAATAATAATAATAATAATAATAATAATAATAATAATAATAATAATAATAGCATACTTAGTTTTTTTTGAAAAAGAACGCATTAGTATATGAACATACAATTAAAAATAAAAGACAAAGGACTCTTGGGTCCAATAGTATGGTTTCCTATCTCCTACATGGGAGACCAATGTTCAAATCTTAGTGGAAGCATATATTTCAATATTGTTGTGGGTGGGGGGAGGGGGTTAGGGCTTGTTGTGTCTCTAGGTGACTGACCCTGGGCGAGGGCAGGCTAGAGGAAATTCATCTTACCACGGGGTTCCCGAAAGGGGACCAAAAAAAATAAAAAATAAAATAACACACATTTTAGGTAAAAAAAATATATTGTTCATGGTAAAGAAAACATATTGTTCATATTCAAGGTCCGTTAATAATAAGAACGCATTCTTCTTGAACACACATAGCTTCAAATAGTGATATCAATGACATTTATAATAATAACAACGACATTAATAATAATTACCAATATTAATAATTAATAAGTACAACAACGACAATAATAATAATCATTTTGAACAAATGTACTAGTAAATAGTAATATTAATAGTAATAGTAATCGTATAAAGTAATATTAATAATAATAGTAATAGTAGTAATAATAATAACAACAACAACAACAACAACAACAACAACAACAACAACAACAACAACAACAACAATAATAATAATAACAACAATAATAATTATTATTACAATAACAATAATAGCATTAGTAAGACTAATAATCATAATAATCATGATAATAATAACAATAATAACAAGTTTTTAAATATAAGCATAATCTGAACTTATCTGATCTGATTTGAACTTATTTGATCGGATCTGATCTGAATTTATTTTTTCTGATCTGATCTGAACTAATCTAATACTCCCTTCGTTTCTTTTTAATCTACACACTTTTCTTTTTGGTCCGTTTCTTTTTAATCTACACACTGTTGCTTTTACTATTTTTGGTAACATGTCACATCTACTTTATCCTCTTTTTCCACCCATGTCATCCACTTTTTAATATTTTAACCCACTTTTTAATTTCTCTATCTCACTTTTCAATTTTTCTCTCCACCTTTTCAGTTTCTCTCTCATACTTTTGCACTTTGTCCTTGGTTCTCCCCCAAAGTGAAGTGAGTTAATTAAAATGAAACGGAGGGAGTATGATAGCGTCTGATCTGATCTGAAATAAGCAAAAATAAGGTGAACTGAACATAGCCTTAGACATAACTTGTTTTTCTTTTCTTAATACTCCCTCCGTCTTTTAATTGTTGCTACATTTGTTTTTTCACACAAACCAAGGAAATGGTGGGTCCCAGTGTGCAGAGAGCAAACAATGGGCAGAGGAAGGCCATTTTGAAGAAGAATATCAAGAACTAAACTATGCATCAAGTGGGGAATCTGATTCAGATGATGAAATTGGCATTATATGAAACATAATCAGCAAAGAATGGGAGCATGAAGGCCAATTTTTTGGGCATTGTAGTGCAAAATCAGTCAACTTTTTGTAAGTAAAATACACCACAATATAGGTTGGTTAAACATTTTGTATATGTACATTAAAACATTTTGTATTTAAGCTTTGAATATATAGTATTAAAAACATTTTGGGTATATGTACATGAAAACACTTAGCATGAAACTAACAAGTAAAACAAGTCACCTAATAGAGGCATAACTGAATAATGTCATGATTAGATGAAGTCAACAAGTAAAAAGAAAGGCTTAAATCACAAAAACATGAAACTAACAAGTAAAACAAGTACAACACAGAATCATTCAATCAAACAAATGAGTGAAAAAAAGAGAAAATCAAATTGAACATGCACAAGATATATTGTTGCAAGAAAAATTCAATCAGATTTCATCTTCTTCTCACTCATATTTAAGACAAAATGATTATCAGTTTCAACAATTTGATCAAACAAGTTAGGCATGATTAACGGTCCTCTCAGGGAGTCCCCACTCATCCATATAACTCAACACATGCATTCAAACAAGAGGGATAATTGAAAAGGATAGCACAAAATTCTGGTGGCAATATGAGGTTTAGGGTGTCAAAAGGCATAATGGCCAAGATATAAATCAGCAGACCTCATTCATCATTGAGGATTAGGGTATTCCTCTCATGTAAACATATTTGAATTCATTAATACCCTTTTGGACAGCCTATATAACACCACAACTAACATTCACATGCCTCATCAGTAAATCATACTACAATCCTATTCAATCTACCACTGATTAAATGCAAAATGGAGTACATTTTTGGATGTATCATCCCATATCATCATTGAGGTTCACACCCACACACACACACACAAACAAAGCCAAAAAGAGGCAAAAATGCAACACACCAAGTACACAACAGAGCCAAACAGAGCCAAAGATGCATCAAACAAAGTACACAACAGAGCCAAAGAGAGCCAAACACAGCCAAAGATGCATCAAACAAAGTACACAACAGAGCCAAACAGAGCCAAAGATGCATCAAACAAAGTACACAACAGAGCCAAACAGAGCCAAAGATGCATCAAACAAAGTACACAACAGAGCCAAACAGAGCCAAACACAGCCAAAGATGCATCAAACAAAGTACACAATAGAGCCAAACAGAGCCAAAGATGCATCAAACAAAGTACACAACAGAGCCAAACAGAGCCAAAGATGCATCATACCAAGAACACAAGAGAGCCAAACAAAGCCAAACAAACCCAAAGATGCATCAAACATGATTTAAACCAAGTTATTTCATTCAAGCCTCTTCTTCCCGATTGAATTGAACAAAGTGTGCAACACAATTTGTTCAATTCAGTCGACAAGAAGAGCTTGAAACATGATTAAATGAACTTACCAAAAGCAAATGTAGCAACATTTAAAAGACAGAGGCAAACATGAATAGAGGCAAACCAAGATGATCTACTAACATGACTATAAACATTGTTAACAACAATATGAAATCACCTAACTCAAATCAACTACAAATGAACTCAAACCAACTAAAATCAACAGAAATCAATGGCTTTTCAAGCAACAGCAACAAAAATGAAATGCATATCATAAATTTTGAAGAATAACATGAAATCACCTAAAATGAACTAAGATCCAAACCCTAAAAGTCACCTCAATTGAACTAACATCAACCCAAATTACACAAAATCAATCAACTAAAATCAGATCAAGCAATATTCAACCTAAAGCAAATGGAATCAACTCAAATCAACTACAAATGAACTCAAACCAACTCAAATCAATAGAAATCAATGGCTTTTATTCACAACAGCAACAAAAATGACATGCATATCATAAAGTTTGAAGAATAACATGAAATCACCTAAAATGAACTAAGATCCGAACCCTAAAAGTCACCTCAATTGAACTAACATCAACCCAAATTACACAAAAGCAACCAACTCAAATCAGATCAAGCAATATTCAACAAAATCAACTCAGATGAACCAATATTCAACATAATTTAACTAAAATCAATAAAATAGAAGGAAAATCAAGCAAATAAACATAATTCACCCCTTAATAAACTTAAATCAACAAAATCTTCCCAAATCAACTCAAATCAGTGAAATAACCTTTAATTCAACTCAAATCAGTAGCAAAATAAACTTAAATCATAACCCTAAACATGCAACCTAAAACGCAAACAAGATCATGCTTCCAAACGCAATCCCACAGGAAGTTTATTCAAAAAAAGACAAAAATAATTACAAACAGAGAATAAAGTTAAGGAGTGGACCGATCTGCCGCAAAATAAGTTAGGGGACGTTCAAAAACCATTTCTTGATGGTTTTTATACCATACAAGGTAAGATCGCCATGAATCGAAGCCTTTCGGTGGGGGATCTTCATTTTTTGCAATTTTTTTTGCATTTTTAGACCACCAACGTCAAGATCTGATGGTTTCTTTGAAGGAGCACCGCAAGACGAACAAAAATTCCCAAAATCGAGCTCCTTTTTCGAAACCCTAGCCTTTTTTGCCTCAGCATCAAACTCATCAAGCAAAGAAAACAATCGTTTCTTCGAGTTTGGAGTTAAATCGTCCATGGAAAACCCTAAAATACAGGGGACTCAAAAAATTAACTCACTCAAAAAACCCAAAAATTGGTTTCAGATGAATCGTAGTAATGCGTAGATTATTAATCTACGTTTTTTTTGGAGAAATTCGAAGTAAGAAACCCTAGATCTGATGATTTCAGGAGGAACAAGAGAGAGGAAAGTGAGACTGAGAGGATGAACTCATCCGTCAGAGGGAGATAGAGAGAAATGAGGGGAAAATAGGATTAGGGTTTTGGAGGGAGTATTAATAGGGTGGTTGGGAGAGTTAAGGGGGGGAGGTGGGTAGTAAATGAGGTTAGGTAGGGGGTTTTGGTTTTATGTGGGTTTAATTAAATGGGTTGATGGGTAATAAGTAGGCCCCTATTACCATATATAGTAATTTTTGTAAATGTAGCAACTAAATTGAGACACACCAAAATGGCAAAATGTAGCAACAATTAAAAGACGGAGGGAGTATCTCTTTAATTTATTGAGCCGGTGCCGAAAAGAAAAAAATGAAAATTATATGCATCACTACTTTGTTTGAAAGAGTGAGACAGGAACCATCCATGCTATGACCTTGGACATGACTCGTCCACAAAAGTAAAATTTGAACTTGGAAGACAACTTGTTTCTTTCAAGTGGCACGAATTCTCGAAAGTCATAATCAAGGCAACTTGTACTGTTATACACAATACTATGAGTATCCAAGTCTGACCTGCTATCCTTCCACCCTCAATGGCCTCAAAGTTACATAGTTTTCTTTTTTCAGAAAAAGAACACTTTAATTTATAGTACTTTCTCCATTTCTTTTTACATGTTACACTTTGACATTTTACACTATTCACAAATTTCTCTTTGACCATCGTTTGTGATTTATACGTGAATAAAAATATAGTCATGTGGGATCTTGTTAGATTCGTCTTAATATGTATTTTTTTAATATGTACTTTTTATAATTTTTACAAATACAAAATTAGAGATATATGTTCTCAAAGTTTTGCATTGGCATGCGTGAAAAGTGAAAGTGTAACATGTAAAAAGAAACGGAGGAAGTAGTATAATTTCTCCGGTCTTTATTAATTTACCCGTATTTTTTTTAGATGTCTCTTATTAGTCTACTCATTTTTTTTGTTTCTATTTTTGGAATGAGACCACAGACTTTCCATCACACATACATTCAATTTTAATATAAAATAATAGTTTCTATTTCTTTCTATGTCCCATAACATTATTTTTCCTAAAACTCTATGTAAAAGAAACGGGTAAACTAATAAAGACCGGAGGAATTATAAGATAAAGTCAATAGAGGAGAAATTATGGTGAGAGACTGAGAGTTGATGTTACAAAGGTTACTTCCGTCAATACGATCAAGGACTTGTGCATTTGTATTGTACCAATAAGAAGAGCAGGGGCTCGTATACTTGAATATATTTCCACAACTTTAAGCATCACAATATAAATAATTACCTCCCTTTAAAAAAATATAGATAATTGCCTTCATAATTGCTATAGCATCTCTATTATATAAGGCAACTCCTGGGGACTTTGGTATCCACCGAAATTGCCCAAATTACCCCCACAACAAAACAAAATTACAAAATCTACCACAATTTAAAAATAAAAGGGCATAATAAAATGAGAAAAAAGAGAGAAGGAACGGATCCCTCAACAAACTGCAAAGCAGTTCCCTAAAAAAAAAAAATAGAGCAGTTACTAAATTAACAAAAAAAGAAAAAAAACCAACACAGTGACACACGAGACACTCTTCTTTCATCTTTTTCCTCTTTCCAACGTTCAATTAACTGCAAATCCTCAATTCTTCCTCAACCAACTGTACATTCTCCATTCTTCCTCCTCGAAACCCCTACACAATTATAATTGAAGCACAGATAATTACAAAGCAGAAAATCAATTGATTTCTACATAAACCCTGTAGAAATTTAAAGTGTAACATTTTTTCTTCTTTGTTATTTCAATTTTAGATGCAAAGAAAGTTGAAGCACCATAGACAATCAAGAGCAACAAGTTCAATCAGGACAACGAAAGAAAGGTATCTCTCACTAAACATCAAATGTAGACTGTTTGTATGAACAACAAGACTCTAAATTTCTGCCTCCCCATACCCATACTCTCAAGGAGAGATGTACTATAAATTCTGTAATATTCTTTTTCTCACAAATCACTTTTATGCACGCTACTATACTAATTACTATACCACTACTAGCCTTATATGCACGCTTTGCGTGCGAAATCGTATATTATTTAGTTTATTTCTAGTAATAATTTCGTACAAATTTGTTTACAAAGTTTCCTTAAAGAACAATCCTAAATATGGTTTTTATTTTTTTTTAAAAGTTATGACTAAAGAAGAACAATTCAGCTCATGCTTAGCATAACATACAAAAAAAATCACGTTCATCATAATATACAAAGATTATCAAAGTGTAATTGAAAATGATAATAAGCTCAGTATTAACTACCTAAGAAGATAACATTAGTAATTAGAAACGCAATCCTTCCCTGTTTGAAATGTGTATAGTATATGAATATCAGTTTAGTTCTCAAAATGTTTCACAACTAAAAATCGATGAGATATTGTGAAGAAGAAGGTGGCAATTGCAGATCTAAAAGAGTGGAAAAAGAAAACGCGAATAGCCAACAATGAAAGTTTGAGTTGCTTTATTTTTAACAACGATTAATTAGTGTTGATATATATATATTCATTCAGGGGTATTTATTTTGGATTTGAGAACCCTTAATATAAGTAAATCATGTAAATATATCTCTTGCAAATATCAAACAAATGAAGTACAAAAGGTTATTTATATTCCTTGTTTATTATATTCCTCATACAAATAATGGAGATTAATCGTCCACTCTCCTTGCAATTTTGAGGGGATGATTAGTCCTTATGGTTGTTCCAAGGGGAATTGGTGTTATATGAATATGACTAATATTATTACTCAAAAGAAGAAAAAAAAAAAAAAAACTAAGACCACTAAATTAGGAGTATGACTACATTAACAAATACTCCAAAGCTCATACTCGGTACAGTGTGTAGTCATATTCTTTGTTAATACTACTACTTAATAGTAGTGCTTTGTGTTGCCCCCCAAAAACATATTACATAGTAGTCTTGTGAATTCACTCTCTGTTTCTGTTTCTCCTTCTCCTACTTTGTCTCTCTCAAATTTTATGATGCGATAAGTAATGGCTGTCAATAAAAACCTAACACCATGATCGTCAAATTTCGAAATCAAGACTAAACAACAGAAGCAAAGGTCTTTTCTTCTCCCTTTCACCGCCACAGCCCACAGCCACCACCGCTTGCTTAAAACCTAACACCATTTACCATAACCTCAATTTACGCCCACCACAAAGAACCCCAATTCCCATCTCTCTAGAACCCGAAACCCTAGAAACTCAAAAACCCATTTTCATGTCTTCCTCTTCCTCAGCAATTTCAAGAACTTTTTTTTCTGGATTCGTCTCTCTCTCCTATCCTTGCCGGCGACCGCGTTAATTTATCTTCTCCAAATATATTTTTGTGGGCTCATTTATTGAGTTTTAAATACTGAGAATAGATTTGAGGAAAGCAAAAATTGGAGCAAGAATTTGAACTCCACCGAAATTGAATTTTGATTCCCTCATAAAATTGTAATTTAATTCCTTCAAAAACTTGTATTATGATTTCCCTAAATTGTTCTTGCAAATCGAACACTGTGAAACTTTTATTTTGTTTTTCCTAAGCATTTTTTTTCCATTTAATTCAAAGAACATGTTTGATTCACAATATTTTTCCCTCAATAAAAGTGATTTGTGAGAAAAAAAATATTACAGAATTTATAGTACATCTCTCCTTGAGAGAATGGGTATGAGGAGGCAGAAATTTAGAGTCTTGTTGTGCAAAATTCGGTTTCTTACTTGTTGTTCATACAAATAGTCTGCATTTGATGTTTAGTGAGAGATACCTTTCTTTCGTTGTCCTGATTGAACTTGCTGATCTTGATTGTCTATGGTGCTTCAACTTTCTTTGCATCCAAAATTGAAATAAAAAAGAAGAAAAAATGTTACACTTTAAATTTCTACAGGGTTTATGTAGAAATCAATTGATTTTCTGCTTTGTAATTATCTGTGCTTCAATTATAATTGTGTAGGGGTTTCGAAGAGGAAGAATGGAGAATGTACAGTTGGTTGAGGAAGAATTGAGGATTTGCAGTTAATTGAACGTTGGAAAGGGGAAAAAGATGAAAGAAGAGTGTCTCGTGTGTCACTATGTTGGTTTTTTTTTTTTTGTTAATTTAGTAACTGCTCTGTTTTTTTTAGGGAACTGCTTTGCAGTTTGTTGAGGGATCCGTTCATTCTCTCTTTTTTCTCATTTTATTATGCCCTTTTATTTTTAAATTGTGGTAGATTTTGTAATTTTGTTTT
Organism: Beta lomatogona; assembly: GCA_947646795.1. Lineage (NCBI taxonomy): Eukaryota > Viridiplantae > Streptophyta > Magnoliopsida > Caryophyllales > Amaranthaceae > Beta > Beta lomatogona. Next base: position 63,448 of record CANSNZ010000010.1, read on the forward strand.
GTTGTGGGGGTAATTTGGGCAATTTCGGTGGACACCAAAGTCCTCAGGAGTTGCCTTATGTAATAGAGATTTATGACCACTAACCAAACGGGTCGTAATAGCCACTTTTCCTCTATTCTATTGGGAACTACCAAAACTAAGTTGTTTGAAATAAGTTAGGTCTTGTTTGGTGGTTGACATTTTAATTCATGGGTAATCTAATTTTCTAGGAAGTTAAAAGTAGAACTAAAGAGGTTGTTTGGTTTGACATGATTATAAGAAGTAGAACTTAGGTTTTGAAAATTATCTTCGAAATTTAAGGTCCCTTTTATAACTTCAATTGTTGGCGTAACAAAATTAACAGTCATTTGATATAGGTTGTATAATGAACTCAAAAGTAATCATACTCATTCTAATCATGTTCATTTTGAGAACCGGTCGACTACAAGAATTTGGGAACATAATTCTATATGAATCCTACGTTATATATCAGTTGGGTTAGGATTAATGAGAAACATCATTTTTCTAAACCTCTTGTTAGATATATCAATCCAATACGAGAGCACTATTTTATTACAAATAAAGGTTATTCTCACTAACAATGCCCGCATCCAAATGTAAGTACAAGACGTGACACAAAAAAGACTGGTTGTTTTATCTGGTAGTAGTTAATATAACCAAATAAGGTATGTAAATTTGAGAAACTTCACAAAGCCTAACGTTAACCTTTCTCTTTCATCCAACTTTTGGCTAAATTAATTAGAGCAACTACTAGGGCTGTTCATAATAATCCGATCCGGTCGATCCGGCCGATCCGATCCGCGATCCGGTCGATCCGATCCGGCCGATCCGATCCGCGATCCGGTCGATCCGATCCGAAAAATCGGATATCCAATCCGTTTTATTAAGTTTCGGATATTTCGGATCGGATATCTGAAAAAAATCGGATCGGATACGGATCACGTTTTTGTGTTTTCGGATATCCGAAATATCCGATTTTTTTAAAAGTATATTTTTTTTAAAAAAAGAAAACCCTAAACACTAAACAGCCTACTGAGTTACTGCCTTACTCAAAACAAAACGTTCTAAACTAAAAAAAGAGTCCTACTCAAAAACAAAACCCTAAGTTCACTAGTTCAGTTGGAAGAAAGGAGGCGCCATCTCTCTCCATTCTCATCTCTCTCCACACGCCCGTATTCCGGCGAGGCACGGCAGGCTGCCGGCGTGCGCGAGGCCGCCGCGGACGCCCGGTTTCGGCGTGCGAGGCGCGCCTTGCCTGCGATCCGACGAACTAAGAGACTTCGACAGTTCGACGCTCCTCTTCTTTAGATGAGGTAATTCTCTCATCTCACTTCATCTTCTTTAATTTTTACTGCATTTTTCCATCTTCTTTTTTCCTTTTTTTTCGTTTTTTTTTAATTTCTGCCATCTTCTCCTTTGTTTTCTTATTGTTTCTGTTTTTTTTTCTTCTATGTTGTATGTTCTTCGATTTCTTTGATTTGTTCGATTTTGTTGTTGTTTTTTGTTGTTTCGACTGCAACTTATATTTCGACTGAATGTTGTTGTTTTTCTTTTTTTTTTTTTACTTCTCTGTGTTGTGATTTCTGGCTTTTCTGCAATTACTTCTCTATTTTGTCGAAAGTTAGAAAATTTCAGCAACTTCTCTTGGTTGGTGGTTACGGTTTTTTTTCTTGTTCTTTGATTTTTTCGTTTTTTTAAATTCCTGCAAGTTCTTCTCAGTTTTGTGGTTTCAGTTTTTTTGTTGTTCCTTGTCTTATGTTTTAACTGATTTTAATTGATTCATTTTTTCTCAATAATGTAGTACTTTTAGCGACAGCAATGATGAAATTGATACAAACATGGAGAATGTATGCATATCTGATGATGAAGGTGCAAGTGTGGAAGAAGTTGAGAGATGTGCGGCTCCACCAACTAAGAGGAAGAAGGGCATCACTTCAGCCTCCTCAAACAAGCCTGAAAAACCTCCTGTTCATCCTAATGTAAGTGATACCACTTCTCAACGTATTAGGAAGAAAAAATCTAAATGGTGGGCTCATTATGTTGATTGTGTTGATGATCCTGATGTGGCTATATGTAAACATTGTAAAGCTCGTATTGGTTGTAAAGGGACAAATGGGACTACTCCTTTAAAAAATCATGCTCAACGATGTAAAAAAGCTCCTGCCAATATGGATATAAAACAAAAATTGCTTGACTTCGAGTCCATAACAATAACTAAAGAAGATGGATCTACTGAAATTGTGAATGTTCCATCATTGTGGGAGTTTGATCAAGAAATCACTAGAAAGGCACTTGCTAGGATGATAATTGTTGATGAATTGCCTTTCTCTTTTGTGGAGCGTGAGGGGTTTCGATATTTTTGTAAGGCAATCAATCATCGTTTTATTGTGCCTTCACGTTCTACTATAACAAGAGATTGTTATAAGTTATTCATTGATGAAAGAAAGAAATTAAAAGATTTTTTTAAAGGTCTTTCTTCTAGGGTTTGTCTTACCACTGATACATGGACCTCTGGGCAAAATTTGAGTTATATGTGTCTCACCGCTCATTTTATTGATGAAAATTGGAACTTACATAAAAGGATCATTAATTTTTGCCCTATTGTTGGTCATAGTGGGGAAATCATTGGTAGGGCGGTTGAAAAATGTTTGAATGAATGGGAAATCAAGAGAATATTGACTGTAACTGTGGATAATGCTAGCTCAAATGATTTAGCTATCCAATATTTGAAAAGAAGAATGAATCATCATCAAACTAGTGTGTTAAATGGTGATTATTTACATATGAGATGTGTGGCTCACATACTTAATTTGGTTGTGAGAGATGGATTGAAAGAACTTGATAGTTCCATTGTGAAAGTTCGTGGTAGTGTGAGATATGTTAGGTCTTCTCCGGCTAGACTTAAGAAATTTAAGGCTTGTGCACATGAAGAGAGTTTGGAAACTAAGAGTCTTGTGTGTTTGGATGTTGATACTCGATGGAATTCAACTTATTTGATGCTTGAATCTGCAATGAAATTTAAAAAAGCTTTTACTAACTTGCATTCTCGAGATAATACATGTGTTAGAGAGCTTAGAAAATTTGGTGGCAAGCCGGATGAGAATGATTGGAAGAAAGTTGATTCCCTTTTTGCCTTTTTTGCAAATTTTTTATGATGCTACATTGAGGTTGTCTGGATCTCACTATGTGACGGCAAATTCTTATGTGCATGATGCTTTTGGTGTTGGAACTATGCTTTCACAATATTGTCTAGATGAAGATGAAGGCATAAAAAACATGGCCCAACAAATGAAAGTGAAACATGACAAATATTGGGGGAATGTTAATAATCTCAATATTTTGATGTTTGTTGCATTAGTCCTTGATCCAAGGCACAAGTTGGGTTATGTTGATTGGGTTGTTGAATCTTCTTATGGGAGTGAACAAGGTAGCCTTTTATCACTAAAAATAAGGGTTACTTTGCGTGATTTGTTTGATTCTTATGCATCTTCCATACCTTCATCAAAGAGCAAAGGGAAAGAAAAAAGTTCATCTTCTTCTACACCAAACTTGAATAATGGTGGGAATGGACAAAAGAAGAGAGTGATGGATTTTGAGGAATTCATGACACTTAAGTATCAAAGAGAAAAGGGTGACATGGAAACTAGTGAGAGGAAGAATTAGTTGGAGAAATACTTGAGTGATGATTGTGAGTTGAATGATTCCAACTTTGATATATTACAATGGTGGAGGGATAGGAATAAGACATATCCCATCCTTCAACTCATGGCTAGAGATGTACTTGCTATTCCCGTTTCTACCGTTGCTTCGGAGAGTGCTTTTAGCACCGGAGGACGTGTACTCGATTCATTTCGTACCTCATTGACTCCAAGAATGGCGGAGGCAATTATATGTGCTCAAGATTGGCTTCGAACTTCTCATGAGCCTCTTATAATAGAGGAAAGTTTGCTTGAGTTGGAGAACATGGAGGATGGTAAGTTTAATCACAATTATTGTACTTTAATTTTTTTTTAATTAATATTAATACTATCATTTTCTTTGTTGTAATATTTGTTTTGTAGGTATGAAAGATTTGACTATGGAGCAACCAACCATTGATATTGATGAGTCATTGGATACCTTTGAATGATCTACAAATTTATTAGACTTATGAGCTTTTTTTATGGTGGTGAAACTCTATGGGACTTTTAAATTTGTTAAACTTTATTTGTAATTTGTATTAGTTTGTTAACTTGGATGTTGGAACTTAGATGTTGAAACTCTACTAGAACTTGAATGTTGAAACTCTATTAGAACTTGGATGAATTAATTGCATGTATGGATTAACATGGAGAAGCCAAATATGTAATGGTGCATAGATTGCATAATGCATAGTTGCATACTACATTTAATTACTACTTTGTCTATATAGAAGTTGCTATGGCTTGGTGGCTAGTATAGTAATAGTAATATGGGCCTTTTTGTAAAATTAGTGTTGGCCCACAATTGCCAAAAAAAACAGCAATGAAAAACTTTAAAAATAGGAAAAAATCAACTCTTAAAATTTTCGGATATCCGTTATCCGATCCGAAAATTTCGGATATCCGATTTTTTCGGATCGGATTCGGATCGCTATTTTGCCGATCCGAAATTTCCGGATATCCGAAATTTCGGATCGGATCGGATATCCGAAATGAACAGCCCTAGCAACTACAATGGAAAGCTCAAAGCTACAACCTTTATAGCTTTTTTTGCCACATAAGATTTCTAAGCTACAACCTCTCCTAATGAAAAGCTACAACCACTTGTGGTTTTTATAGGTCCCAATGAAAAGCAATTTACGGAGGAAAGTGAGATGAAAATATTGTGGGAAACAAAAAGGTACACGATGGGCCGACATAAAGTGAAACAAAGCAACAATATTTATGGAGCAACAAGCTTTGTCCCAGCTACAACTTTTATTCTTCTCCAATGGCCAAACTACTTGTTCCAAGAAATGAGAAGTTACAAGCAGTTCCTTTCTTACCACCACTGCAATTGCTCTTAAAGGTTGAAAATTCTATTGTGCTCCCAGGAGCACGGTGCGCACCATGCACCCAGTAAATGTATTCCATTTCCGATGAGTAAATGTTCTACTCAACAAATATTCATTTTAAGCATATTTTTCAGCAAAAATATATGTTATATTTTCCGTAAAAATTGTTCTATTTTCAATAAGCAAATGTTCTATTTTAACAAATGTTCGTTTTAAGCTTATTCTTCAGCAGAAAATTATGTTATATTTTTCGTGAAAATTGTTCTATTTTAAAACTTATTTTCCACCAAAAAATATGTTCTATCTTCCCTGAAAATATGTTCTATATTTGATAAGCATATGTTCTATTTAAGTAATTGAATTCTAGTAATGTTCCACTTCAACAATAAAATGTTCACTTTCTTAATTGGATTATGGTAATGTTCCACTTCAACAGTAAAATGTTATTTTTCGTAAATGAATTCTTGTAATGTTTTATTTCAACAGTAAAATGTTCGTTTTCGTAAGTGAATTTTTGTAATGTTCTACTTCAACAGTTAAATATTCGTTTTCGTATTCGTAAATGTTCTATTTTGTATTGTGGGAGCACAATTCTCATTGTACTCATGCATTACTTATAAGACTATACCCTCTCAACCCCAAAAATTTAGTTACAAACATTTCAACATCAGTTACAACTGAAAACGAGGCCCCTTAATTCAAACTCCAATAGCGTGTTTCAGCACACGCCAGTTTAGACCTACCCGGCAAATTGGGTATTGTTCATTGTTAACCATAGCTGTTAGTTTAAAACTACTATTCGCTAGCATGTTAATATATTTTTTTCTTTTCAAGGGACCCCAACAATATGTTAGTGCGACGAGCCGACGACAAGTATCACAGTAAAAATAACGACGTAGCCACAAATCAACGTTACATGTCAGAAAAAGAGGCTAATTATGACCTTATTCACCTGTTTCATCATGTATGTTCTATAGTGTACAGCTACACAATTAAAATCACAACGTATTCAATTTGTCATCTAATTTCTCAATCTTAAAAAAGTCTCATGGATAACTTTCCTTGCACCCCGGTTCTCCCAAAACAAACACTACTATAGTAAGCATAACCAATTAAATATTTGTTCAGGGTTGTTGTTAAGGACTCTACAAATGCGTTTTTGATGTCATCTTTTGTGCCAATATATTACAGGTTCTTTAAGGGTCTATAAATGTTGGATTAAATCGACTTGTATGTAATAGATTAAATTCAATTGTGTTATATCTACTGATATCCTTTGAAAGAAAAGAAAAGAAATGGAAGAATCAAAGTTTGGGAAATATAATGATATAACATCCTATGCATTGAATTAATGCAAGGCTATGTTCAGAAGAGTTTCACGACAGTTATCTATCATCTCAGACTTTCAGATCGAGCAATTCTATCATAGTTTAAATTTAAGTTTAAGTTATTATGCTTTTACAATTGTTCTGTAAGAGCGAATATCGATCAGTTTAGTTTGGCTTGTGTTTGTTTGGTTGTATTAGCGATAGGTTGTACTTCTATTTTTTGATTAGTACAAATTAACCCGTTGTCAAAAAAAAAAAAAATGCAAGGCTGTGTTATTCTTATACGTAATGTTATGAATATCTTATAGATGCATGATATCTTCATCTACTTAATTAAGCAGAAGTTAATTTTTTCAATAATCTCTATCTTTTTTGTAGTTTCTGATTTTTCTTTTTTTTGATAGGAACCCATAAAGGGAAATTATATTACCAAATCAGAGCGAGCACAATTAACAACGTTCAAAGGAAAATCATGATCTCACACTTGTTCACCCACCTCAGAAGGGGATAGATGAGCTAATAAGTGAGCGACCTTATTGCCACTACGCCTAACAAAAGACAAGAAACTACATCAAAACAATCAACTAACAATAAAATGTCTTCTATAATAAGATGAAAAGTACTCGCTCCATTATCTATATTTTGCAACGCTTTAATGACACTGAGATTGTCACCCTCCATTACAAGTAAGCTTGTTTATTAAAACTTACTAAACTTGTTTCCTTGATCAAAATTGATTTGAACTAATTTTTATGAATTTAAGTTGTAGAAAAGACAAATAAAAAGGCCATCAATATTTGAAAATCTTACATGCATTGAACAGATTACCTCTAGTTGGAAAAGATAATGAAGCTTGGAATCTTCTGAAAAAGTACTAGTAGAAAAATGTCAATTTGCGTCTATGTAATTGCATCGATCCCACAAATAACCTCAGCAAGTAAAATAAAAATGACGCAAATGAAGTTGGGGGAAGTTATGTCATACGGATACACGAACTCAAATGACTCCCACCAAAAAGTATTAAAAAGTTTAATTTTACGTTATTTGCGTCGGTCACTAGTGAACAACCGACAAAAATAACGGTTTCCATTATACTGATTTCTCTTAGGGTTGTACAGATCTACAAAACTACACCACCACTCCCCATTTCATCAACACTACATGTCACACGCAAACCCTTATCTCCCTACATTTTTTACGCCACTCTACCACCGTACCACTCAAGCGCATCACCAGCCTCCGTCCGTCAAAGTCTTATGTACAAATTATAAAAAGATGGTCAAAATAAGCTATGTACATAGTATCAAAGTATAAAATCTATACTAATATATTAAAAGGCGTTCCTAAACAAGGAACGGTGCCACGTGGCGCTATCCCTAAGTGATTTCTACTCCATGTAATCCACATACAATAAAAAAAATTAGATATTGCATAGCATGAGGTTTGATCCCGTGATCACGAAGTTATATACTAACGTCTTAACCACTAGACCAAGCGTTATTTAGTGTTATTATTTTAATGTATAATATTAATAAATGAAAATTTTCCTTACCCAGGACATAGCCCGGTCTAATAACTAATGTGTATATTAAAAAGAAACCGAGAAATGTAATAATTAAACAAAGCCTGCCACACAATTAATATACCTTTTAGTAGCTAGTACTACTATCAAAACTCTTATGTAAGTTACGTTATGAGATGAATAATAGCCCATAAAATAAAAGGTATGACAATTGTAGTCCATAACTTCTGGGTTTTGGATCCTGTGTTGGTTTCCGAAAACGGTGCTAAATATTACAAAAGTAGCCCATAAATATCGTAGATGTATGATTTGCTTTTGTTTAGGTGGCCAATAGGACTGGCCCATTTACCTCTGCTCCAATAGTTGAAGCAGAACGCCAACAGCAAGCTTCAATTTAAGAAAAACAAATACTCCAATGGTAATGCAGGGGTATTAATATTGAGATTGTGTATATACTTCTACTGTTTAAAAATAGTTGCACCTTTTTTTTTTCACACTATTCACATTAGAGATTTATATATTAGGAAAAATACATGGCAAATTTTATTACATTAATTTCGATGTATATTTTTCAAATTTTTTAATTTTTAAAATTTGTACTTATTAATAATTAAAGATATTAATGAATGAAATTTTGTATCGACAAGTATAAAAGTTAGAATTGATATAACTATTTTTAAATTAAGAAGTATAATATATTTTCAGCAATTATAGTAGCTCCTATTAGAAAAGAATAAATTAGTGTGGCTACAATATTGAAAGCTTCTTGCTCTCTCTCTCTTTCTTTTATTTTTATTACACATTATTTTTCCACTTGGATGAGAGGGGAGGAAAAGAAAGTACAAAAATATATATGAACGGTGAACTCATAGAGTTAGTAGGCCTCATATCTTTAATAGAAAAAAATTATGTAAGAAATGATGGGTCTATATCATATCCTTAAGAGAATAACTAGTAGACAAAAAAAATCCAAAAATAAAAGGTGATGAAAAAATAGGACGATTTTTGAGTGGATGTAATAAATTGTACTTTAGTTATTATAATTACTCAAAATCTCAACTCTTTATTATTATTAATTCATCTTGTCCATTATTTCAATTGACCTTTAAAACCTAAAAAAAAAGGCTGATAGGGAAAAAAAATGATAGCTGGTAGCCAAAATCTCAAACTAATAACATCACTCCAAAGCAAATAAAAATAGAATCCAATATATTTCTCCTTATTGAACTGCAAGGACTTTCCTATTATTTGCATTATCAATCCCTATAAAATTATGCAGTTATCCATCCATACAATAGATAATGTCAAAATAACATATTCATTGTCACAAAATATACCAAAAATAAATAAAAAAAGATTGCATAATGTCATAGAGCTACAGAAGCATTATGCAGTCATAAGGAAAGAACAACAACCGAAATATTTTAGGATTCGAATATAATTTGATGTCCTAATCTATATAGGATCGGAATAGACTGCTAATCACCTATAGAAAAAAAAAACCACCAAAATCATTTAGAATTCGAATATAATTTGATCTTCTAGCCTACATAGGATCGGAATGTAGTGCTAAATATCTATAAATACACCCCCATACCCCTTCCCATAATCAACATTGACAATCTGTCTTCTCTTCTGTTTTCTCACTATACGTTGTGCTCCTTCATCAGTAACACCAATAACCTCCCTATTATCCCCTCAACCACCACCACCGCCATCCCGAAAACCTTAACCAGTCCGATCCCTTACGATTAAACTTATAATGGCAAAGGTTCTAGGTGCAATCCTCGTACTACTAATCACGCTCACAACAACCTTATTATCAGCTAATGCTCAATCAACCACTTGTAGTAACTACGCTTTTCAATCAAAAACCAACGCCAAACCACGTAACTACAAAAGTTGCGTAGACCTTCCCGTATTGAGCTCGTACTTGCACTACAACTACTACCCTGCTACCGAAAACCTCGAAATCGCCTACCGCCATCCGAGCAGTGCATCCGCCTCTTCTTCGAGGTGGGTAACATGGGCCCTCAACCCCACCGCCAAAGGCATGGTAGGTGCTCAATGCTTGGTGGCGTACCGCAGCCCGAAGGACGGGTCTCTCGTAGCCTACACATCGCCTATTACCTCCTACGACACAAGCCTTACGAAGGGAGACTTGAGCTTTAACGTTACAGACTTGCAAGCAGAGAGTGCTAATAATGAAATAATCATATTTGCGACTATAAGGGTTCCTAATAATAGCACTGTGCTTAACCAAGTTTGGCAAGAAGGCCCACTCTCTAATGATGGGACTCCACAGATTCATTCACTTTCCGGGCCTAATGTTCGTTCCGTCGCCTCGCTTGATCTTCTTTCCGGAGGTGTTGCTCCCACCAGTGGTGGTGGTAGTGGCGGTCTAGGTTCGTCGTGGAAGAATACTCATGGGGTGATAAATGCAGTGAGCTGGGGAATCATGATGCCATTGGGAGTAATAATAGCAAGATATGTCAAGTTTTTCCCATCAGCAGACCCAGCATGGTTTTACCTCCATGTTGGGTGTCAACTCTCAGCCTATATTCTCGGCGTTGCTGGTTGGGCCACCGGTATGAAACTCACTAGTGGCTCGCACCGCGTTCATTACCCGACTCACAGATGCATCGGCATCACCCTCTTCTCCATGGCAACACTTCAGGTACGTACTATATACTTATGGAAGATCATGCTTAGCCCTAATCCCTTCACCCACATTCATATACAACTTAAATATATGATATAGAGTTTATAGACGTGTTAGACTGTTTTTATTAATTGTGGCATTATCTGATCTTTCAGGTGTTAGCACTTTTTGTAAGGCCAAAGAAGGACCACAAATATAGGTTTTACTGGAATGTTTACCACCAGTCAATAGGGTATGCCACGATCATCCTCAGCATAGTCAACATATTCGAAGGTTTCAAGATCCTAAACCCTGAAAAAATATGGAAGATTGGGTATATTGTGGTACTTTTGGCGCTGATACTTATTGCTGCAACACTCGAAGCATATACATGGTATCTTGTTTACAAGAGAAAGAAGGCAGATAATGCAGAGAACAGAAAGTTAGATCAGGAAATCAACAGTGTCTGTCAAGAAAGTGTGTGAATGGTTAATTGTTGAGCAAAGATATAATTTATTATATAGTTGATGCTGATCCATGTCTTGGACGTTTAGAACTGTTTCTCTCTTTTTCTTCATGTAGGAAAATTTATCTAGTAATAAATCGCTTTATTTTAGTATGGAGATTGTGTATTCCAAATGGGTGCGGCCTATTTTATCAAGTCATCCTTATATGATGTTTTACACTCTTACACCATGATGAGCATAGTTACCTTCGTTTCATAATAGTTGCAACTGTAATATTTGATTTAATTGTCTTCAATGCACAATATTTGATTTACAACTATGTAATAATAACAATAAAAGAAAGTTGATGTTTCAAAATATTTGTATTTCGACATATCTAACAAAATCTCACATATCAATATTTTTTAAATATATTAGGTGAAAGATACAGTCGGATTTTACAAATTCAACTATTAAAAAGCAAAGGTTTAAACTATTATGATATAGATGAAGTAAATGAAAACAGCATTGCCTTTGGAATCAAGGGCTGAAAGCACAAACATAAACTTCAATATCAATCTCTCATGGAAAAGTGATCATAGATATCCATGACAAGCTACATTAATAATAACACTACTTCAAAACCACTAGCTAAAGCATGTTTAATATCAGTATTTCTCTGGTGCAATATACAAAATCAGCAGAAGTCCACACTTTTAAAACTCATGCTTCAAGAGTCAGCAAAAAAAGTTCACAAACGACTGCGATAAACTACTTCTGATTCAGTAATACCAACAGCTGCATCAAGCAAAAAAATGAAGAAGTTCAACCACCTGATTTAATAGCATTATAGATAAGTTATAGACAGCAAACGATTGTTATTCAAGTCATCAGAATGAAAAAAGAAAGAGAACTAGAAGTGTGTATTATACAGCATACCTTTATAGTCATTCTTTAGAACTGAATTTCCAGCTCCTAATGCACTTCACTACATTCATTATTTCAGGTTCCAAAGACAACACTGTCCTATCAACTTCCCTTGGCTCAATAGAGTATGCCTCATAAGATCTTAAGAGAGACATAGGAATAGCCAAGAAGTCACGAGCCATCTTAGAGAGCCGAGGATACTTAAAGCCGTTCTGTTTCCACCACTCTAAGGCACAGAAATTATCCATCCAACATATGACCGGCTCCTCTAGATAGAGATCCAAATCCGACTTTTGAGACTCGTGCATAGATTGCGTTGATTCACAGTACTCTTTTAGTACATTCAGTTCTTTCAGATTGTTACCCCATCTTTTCATAACAGATTCTCCAGACCCGTCCTTATCTTCCTCTGCCTCCATCTCCCAGTCAGAAACTGAATCGCCCAATAGATACTGATTATGATCATAGCCATCATATAGCTTGTGAATATTCTCTAGAACAATGGCAGCCTTCACATCAGACAAACAGAACTCCACAAATTTCATTTTGTAACGCGGATCAAGAAATGCAGCAATTGAAAGCACTAGATATGTATCATCCCAGTACTTATTAAAGATGTCTACCATTTTCTGTGTCACTAAACTCACAAATGCATCAGAATTGGTTGACTCTTGAGTAAGGTAAGTTCGAATCTCTTGGAGATGAGGTAAAAATAGATTAGATGTTGGCCTCTTAACTTGAAACAATCCTTTGGTGATTACATAAATTCTATCTGCAATTCTGCACATGCTCCTCACCTTTTCCCATTCCTCCTTTGATGGCACTTCATAAAAACCATTTTCTTCTACTGAAGAAAACTCTCCCATGTCCTCCAACTCTAAGGCTTGTGAAAGTTTGTGACTTGTTAGATACCATAAAGGCATTGATTTGGACCAACTTAAGGTTTTAACTTTGTCGATTATACCATCAATCTCCTCAAATCCTTTCTGAACTACTTGACTGATTATGTCACTGCTGCAGCGCACAGGAAACAATTGACCATTCAGTAGGAGTGAACTCCTTTCTTCAAGCTTTTCCTTCAAATCATCAACATAGTGAGCAGCTTCATCTCTAACAGTGCAAGTAAGAAATCGTCCCTCTACATCATACTCTTTTAGACACTTCATAAGGGCAACATTAGGATGATCCACTTCCATTGGACAATTACAATAATACTTAAGAACCCATTTTTGCAGTTTCCAATTTTCATCAATGAAATGGGCACTTAAGCAAACATACATATCAAATGACACCCAATCCCTTTGTATCTCCATTGAGAAACTAATCTTTCCACCATGTTTTGTGAAAGTTTTTTTCACCTTCAATTGCTCTTTCTTGTATAATTTCAAGTGCTGCTCATCAAATTGGTTAGGCTTCGGCCTCGACATGTCTCCCTGAGAAAAGAAAAATAAAAGATATACCTATTAGATATGAGCTCCTCATTTCAGTTAATACTCCTTCGTCCCAAAATGTTTGTTCAATTTTCCTTTCCAATTTGTTTCAAATAATTCTGGTAAATAATATGTAATTTTTCGATAAATTTAAGGCCTACACTTAAAACATCCTACATTTTCCTACACCCAATGTATGCAGAAATCAAAAGAGCAAATATTTCAGGACAAATGGAGTAACTAATTTTTTCAGGTGCTTCAAGAACTTGCATGTAATCTTAATTATTACAACCCATCTACCCAACCAATTCTCCAAAGATTGTTCTATAGATTACAGAAAATTTACTCCCTAATACTCTCTCCGTTTCATTTTAATTTACTCATTACTTTGGGGGAAAATCAAGGAGAAAGTGCAAAAATATGAAAGAGAAACGAAAAGGTGGAGAGAGAAATTGAAAAGTGAGAGAAAAACTAAAAGATGGGTTAAAATATCAAAAAGTGGATAACATGGGTGGAAAAAGATGATAAATAGATGTGACATGTTACCAAAAATAGAAAAAGCAACAGTGTGTAGATTAAAAAGAAACAGACCAAAAATGAAAGTGTATAGATTAAAAATAAACGGAGAAAGTATAACTAATCAGTCAAAATGGTCACAAAAAGAAAAATATTCAATGGAACACTTGTTTGTAAGGATCATCAGAAGTCAGAAGCTCAGAACATTTCAAGATATCACCTTTGAATTAAATCCAAGTCATTTCAAGTGTTCAGATGACAAATCACAAAAGCAAACAAAAATTACACTTCAAACAACTAATTTAACAAGTATTGTAACTTTATCCATAATGACCATAAATATCATTCCAGCAAAGAAAACTTCCATCTTATCAGAGTTCAAACTCAAGCAAAGAATGACAAAAAGTACAAATTTATAACAAAAATGTTATTAGTAGCCATTTTTCATATTTCATAACATAATCTTGGAACAAGAAAAATGCAAATAAATTATAGAGTAAGAAGTATGGAAGTTACCTGGTTCTAGGAGAGTAGAGAAAAGAAAAGTTTGTTCGAACAATTTAAAGAGTTTTACGGTAGGGATCTGTTTTTTCTACACTCTTTGGTCTTGGTTTTATAAAGGGGTGGAAAAAGAATATTGAGCGATTTAATATTTATGTAGGAAGACGAGAAGACGAGAAGACGAGAAGACGTGATGGGTTAGCTCTTAATGCCTTCAATTTCGGGCGGGAAACTGTTAAAAGAGCTTAGATATCGAAACGTGTCCCACTCCAAAAGTACTTTTCAGTGGATTTCCTTAAATATATCGTTTTCCCCTCAATATTAAAGAAAACTGAGTCTTATATACACGCCAGGGCGATATATACGGGCTTGAGCCGGGCTAACAATTTATTTATCTATCCAACGAATCTGGGGAGCCAAAGCCCGACCCTTTTTACGGGCTAATATATGATGTTCGTGTCCGTCCTTTTAAATAGGGCTGGCGGGCTAGCAGGCAAACGAGCTTGAAGCCTTTTGCTGTATGTTATACATGCTGCCATGCTTATACATGCTGCCTTGCATATAAAATTTACTGCAAGAGTATACTAAAAGTCTAACAAGTCTCAAATTAACAAGTTTTAGATTTTTTTTTTTTTATATAATTTAGAATTTCATTTCATTAAACCTCACGAGAAAGAAAGGCTCAACTCGAACCTTTATAGTGATGCACACATGACACCCTGGATTGAGGAAGCCATCAAACTCTATCCAAATTACATCAAGTACGTGATTTGCTCATACAATTAAAGCAAAAAAACAAGGAATAGCAGGGGAGATACAACTACACATACATCCATCTACTTGGCCTGCATCAACATACTACAGATACAACCACAAAAAATTCCCAGAACAAGGAAACGCCGGACATAAAATACGAAAACAGTTACTAACGCCGCGGGGCCAAAGGAGATGAGATAAAGTTTGGTATTTTGGAGATTAGAGCCAAGCGATAAATTCTGATTGACGATGAAGCCCTTGCCTTGCAAGTGAATCAACCACTAAATTGGAGTTTCGATTTTTGTGAGTTATTGAAATATTCAAGTCTCTCTTTCGCGTGTTTCTGATGAAATTGATATGGTAATTCATGTTCCATGGTCCTCCACAATCACTGTTGCACTATAAGACTGCATTTGATGAATCCGATTCCAGGACTATTCTACGATTTTTGGCGGCTTAACTTGATAAGGAGATTACTATTGCACGATGAATGGCCAAAACTTCAGTGCAATTAATTTCCATTAATGGAATAGGGGAAGAGAACGGACAAATAAAATTTCCAAAATGATTGCACAAAACTCCACCAATAGTTGAACATGACTCCGCTGGATTTACATATGCATCAACATTCCAGTTGATGCAATTTAGTGCAGGAGGACTCCATACTGCAGGAGAATCAGAGAGAGGGAAGCTTTCAAAAGAGTGGAGCTGCACTTCCACAATAAGCATAATGATTTAGCTGAATATCGATCCATTGGTGAGTAAGGAAAATCATCGCGCCATCCAAAAATCCACCATCCTAGTCTAGGCAATACCAAATCTAGAAGATTAGACACCAAGGTAGATGAATTCCCAAATATACGAAGGTTCCTTTCTTTCCACACTGTCCATATAATGATGAAATAACAAGCACTCCAAACCTTTTTGAAGGAAGGGTATTTTTTTTAGACTTTGCCACTGATCAAAAGCTTATTGGAGGCTTCTTGGAACATGCCATAAATCAAGCCACCAAGCCCGTAATTGTTGAGAAAAAGCACAGTGCAGTAGAAGATGGTCGCTGGTTTCATGGCTTGATGAACATAGAGGACAAAGATCATTTTCTGATGGGATGATGCTTAGAGAGGCCGACTTGTGACGAGTGTTGATTTTTCTAAGAAGGGCAGTCCACACAAACACTTTAATGCGATGAGGAACATTCCACAAACCTTTGATGGCATCATGATGGGCACTAGTAGAATAAATGCTTATTGCTGCGGTCATTAAGTGGCCTATTGCGGCGGTTTTGGCCGCGCATCAATAAAGGGCGCATCAATAGGTAAATTACCTATTGCTGCGGTTTTTGACCGCAGCTATAGGGTAACATATTGCTGCGGTTCCTATCCAAAACCGTAGCAACAGGTTTAAGTCTATTGCTGCGGTTTTGGGTAAAAACCGCAGCAATATGTACACGTAAAAAACAAAAATAAAAAAAAATTATGGCAATTTTAATTCAACTCCAATAACTAAGGGCACGTTCGGTATTACTGTGGTTTTCTGTTTTTTGGTTTTTTAATTTTCAAAGTCATATGATATATATCCTATAATGAATAAAAAATTAGTCAAATTTATTGGAAATATGATGATTTTGAAAACTGACAACTAAAAAGTGAAAACCACTTTTTCTGGTTTCCTGTTTTTGGTTTTTAGTTTGGGATAGTTTTCAAAAACTAAAACCGAAAACAAAAAATGATAACGAACGGGCCCTAAAATATTGTCGTATGGCAATTTTTCAAATGAAGATTCGAAAATATATCTATAATAAAAAACAAAGAACAAACGAAGATACAAAAAAACTAAAATGAACAAACTAATAATAAACATCCAAAGCAAGAAGAAATTAAACCAAAAATACAAAACAAACTTTCGTTATTCCAGATTTGAAAAAAATTGAGCCAAACTAATCTTCAATCTTCAAGAACACCTTTCATGGAGTGAGAGGGAGGAGATTTTTAGCAACAACAGTGAATTAAGCAAAAGCAGGGAGAGTAGCAGTTTGTTGTACAACCACAAAAATTGACTCAAAATCTCCTCACGTACGTAGCGTAGTCGGCAGGCGAATCCACCTGCCTTGCTTCAACCAAAATTTTCTTCTTTCACCATGGCGCAGTACCTGTGAATATCAAAAAATGAAATAAACAGAACTGAATATAAAAAATTTAAACCAACAATGTACAAAATTAAACAGATCTAAATATTAAAAAATGAAATAAAAGCAGACTTGTGAAAATGAATATCTAAGGAGCGTGAGGATCGAATGACGGAGGACGAAGAAGAACGGTCGACGAACTCCGAGCGATTGGCGACGAGGCGATTTGCGACTTGCGGCGACGAACTCCCGTGCGATTTGCTTTGTCGAGGCCGGTGGGCCGACGAAGAAGAACGGCCGACGAATGACAAATCTCGAGGAAGAAAGAGATAGGAGTGGCGAGGACGAAGAAGAACGATGGGTGAGATGAGAGGAGAGAGGAGAGATGAGAGTTTAAGAGAAAACGGCCAGATGAGAGAGTAAAAGTGAGGAAGCAAAACCCTAACTGCCACGCGTTTTATATATTTAATCATAGTCTATTGCTGCGATTTTTTAAGAAACCGCAGCAATAGGTTCAAATATTATTAAAAATTAATATTTTAATCTATTGCTGCGGTTTCGGCTTGAAACCGCAGCAATAGAACTGGTCAAACAAATCAACCAAATTTGAAATTTTTTCCGTTGACATCTATTGCTGCGGTTTTTGCCGGGAATCGCAGCAATAGGTGTAGTTTTTATTTTACCTTTTCTTTTGACGTGATATATTGCTGCGTATGGGTAAAACCGCAACAATTCCACCGCAGGAATAATAAAAAATTCTACTAGTGGGGGGTGGGACGAGCTTGTCAAGCTCCAAAGTGAATACTTAAGTGAACTCCTTTTTTCAAGCTTTTCCTTCATATCATCAACATAGTGAGCAGCTTCTGATAGAAATTTGGGGCATACGCGGAAGTTTTGATGGACCCTTCATATTATAACAAAATTGCATTTTCATTGATTACATTAATAAGAATTGTACAACTATATTTGTGAGAGCACATATCTCTTACTTATCTCTTTAGTAGAACTCTTGTTTCTACCATTCAAAATATTTTGTGGGAGCGTTGATTAGCTCACCCTTCAACTCATGTACATAAAACATATTTATAGTTGTTGTATCCTAGTTTCCAGATTTCTCTACACTTGTCTAGTATCTTTGATTTTTACAAGATATTTCTAGATACATCATCACTTGATTTTTGTAGACTACACACACTATATTTTTCTAGGGGTATTCATGACCGGGTACCCGGATATGCGGGCACTTGAAGATGCGGTCCATGACCCTACCCGAAAAAATCGGGTACCCAGTTTAGTTTTCCGGGTCGGGTCATAGTACTTTTATTAAAAAAACAAAAATACAATAATGTTGTAACAGTGTCTCGTGAAGCAGGAAGCTACTGCCTACAGTCATGCCATGCCAAAAATTTAACAAAAAGAAATTAAGTTACTCCCACTAATCTTAACTTCTTCATAATTTTCTCCAAAAAATTTCTTCTCATTGCTTCTCATCTCCATTTTCTATTTTTCTTTGAAATTTTGTTGGTACTCATGTTACCAACTTCCATCTTCTCAGTTCTTATGATCTTCTCATTGATATTTATGTTATCAACTAGCTTACTGATGCTTGTGTCACTAGCTTTCACCTAAAATATTTTTTTTCTCCAAATTTTCTTTTGTTATGGTGCTCATGTCATCACCACCCATCTCTGCTAATGCTCATGTCATTAATAAACTTTAAAAATTCTCTTTGTCAATATACTTTTTCTTTTTTACTAACCGTCGATGCTCATATCAACAACATACTCTACTAATGCCCTTGTCATTACTTATTAGCATCCTTCAGACACTTTCTTCTTCTAATTTTTCTATCTCCAACATTTAATAAATTTTCCCATTTTCAAATATTTTTTCTTCAACATTCTTTTAAAAAAAAATTTCAATTTTGCTTTTCTTGTTGATGCTTGTATCATCAACCTCTCCCATTATTTTTATTTTTTGTTAGTGCTCATGTCACGGACCAACTACTTCTCTTTTTCTTATTTTTCTTCCTCCAAATTTTCATCAAAAATTTTGTTTCTTCATCATTCTTCATTTTTTTCTCAACTTTTATTTTTCTCCATTTTCCTCCTTTAATTTCTTCGTCTAGTTTAATTTTCCCTTCTATAATATCTTCTTTAAGAAAATTTATATTTAGCACTTACCTTTTTTTCTCTTGCCATGTTCCATACTATTTTTAAATCTCATAATCCTTCATCTCTCGAGTCTTTGGTCTTCAATTTCTTAGTAATCACTTTCCGGCTCTGATACCATGACAGAAATTTGAGGGCACACGCAGAAGTTTCAAGGATCGCCTCCATTTATTAGGACACACTAAAAAACTTGCGCTTCACGAGCTATGGACTTCCACGCTTCCGGTGCGCTCTCAAATCTGACATCTTATATCATCACGACTTCCCTCCTATTGTTATGACTCTAGGAGGCATCTACAAAAACAAAAACATTAGTCCTAACTTACCAACACATAAGGAAAACAATCAAGTACATCATAAATAAAATAATTCCCGAGACTTTCTTCCTACCCAAGTAACTCTCACTAAGCACTTTTCTTCAAGCCTAAGATACTAAACATTCATAGGTACAATAACTACCCATTTTCGATGGAATATGTTGCAACTCAATGAGAGTTTTTGGATCATTTGCTCTGATACCAACTGTAACACTCTGTCCTTTTACACAATGATAATAATGAAAGTACAACTATAAATAAAGAAACTAGACGATAGCGGAAATATCACTGGACGAAAATTCCACTCTAAATAAGGGTTAAATATTAACTAAAGAAAATAAAACCCAAATGAAATATCCCAAAATATCCATAAAGAGGCAGAACAACCTCAAAATTCAAAAGTAGAAAACCGAAAACAATTATTGATTAAATTGTCTCAATATCCTAAATTAAATCTTTTCCAATTCCCCAAAAAAAGAATATAATCACACCTCAAAAAGACCTGCAAAATATATCAACAAACATCCACAATCAGTGGAGAGTAATTAACAGTTCTTCCAGAACAACTATCATCAAGATAGCATTAGAAGATAAGCTTTAATCATATGGAATTAACACAAAAAACATCACTTAACATTTAGTCATCACAAAAGACTCCAACTACCAACTTACATGATGACATAAATTCTAACATGGATTTTATAAACAAAAAGGAGGACATCATCATACCAACAAACTCATAAATCATCACAAGAGAATAAAGTAAAATATAAACTCCCGATGCGGGGTAGTACATGCAAGCACCCTCGACCTCCTCGGACGACAACAATTAGCCCATGTTTACCCCTAGATCGCAACCTAGGTAGTTGTCATGTTCTTCACCGGGGTTACATCTATTCCGCCGGATAGCTTATACCTTAAAATAAAACGAATACCACAACAATTTCATCTCAAAACTTTTCATCATCAAATCACATCAATAGGGATGCCCAATGGCCTTACACCCATAATTTAGTAGAAAAACTAGGATCGCAACCCTATGTAATTCAAATATCAATAATCATCACATTTAATTTCCATCTTCTCATCAAAAGCATCATCACAAAGCTCAACAATCCACAAAAAACAACAATCATGCTCACAACATATCAAATCATGGATCATCAATATCACAACGACTCTATCAATCATAACATAAAACAATGATATTCTAATTATTCCAAATCATCTCAAGGAACAACAACATCACAAACTTAACAAATTCCAAGCAAAGTTATCCATGAATAATCTCGCCCCAAAATAAATGACATGAATACCATCGAAAATGTAATGAAAATTACACGAAAAATCATGCAACAGGCAAACAGACCAGCGGGTCTGCCTTGACCATGCGTGCGCTCAGCGCAGGAGCATGCGCTCCACGCTAGAGTGTGCGCTTGGTGCATCTCTGGTGCGTCTAATGCAAGTGCGCCGAGTCTCGACGTATCTCGGTGCGTCCGATGCATTTGGACGAAAAAAATCCCGCACAAAACCGAACATTCACAAAAACGACTAATTCACAAACGAGAACTAATCATGATTTTGATCGAACTTCAAAGAACAATGAATTCATAAATTCCATCACCAACAATTCCAAAGAACACATCTAATCATAAACAAAGATGTAAAACTTAGTCTACAATAAAGCTATCATAGTGTAAATCATAAAATCATAAGAAATCACATTCTAATATAAACTAATCATAGAAAATCATTAGCAATAATTCTAATAACATGATTAACAATTCTACTAAATAAACATCAAGTAACAACAACAAAACAATCCTCCACAACACAAGAAACACACGACACACACTTCGCACAATATAATAATCAAATTCTAAATTAAAAACATGCATCAACAAGCCTAAACATAGAGGTGTCAAAAACCGGGCCGACCCACGGGTGAACCCGCGCACCGACCCGCACTCCAACCTCGTTCCGAGCCGAGAGTGGTCGGGTGGAAAGCCGACCCATTCCGACCCAGGGCCCACCCGTGCCCGGCTCAACCCGTGGAATTGGCAACCCAACCCGAACCGGGCCGACCCGTGTGGACCCGTGGCCCGTGCCCCCCGTGAACAATGACCCGCACGCAACCTGGCTTTCCGACCCAAAACTAACCCGCACCCAACTTCACCCAAAGAATGACCCAGTTAAACCCACCCTGCTATCACCCAATCCAGTTGTGACCCAACCCAGTTAGCAACCGACCCAGTTGTGACCCAACCTAGTTATTACCGACCAAGTTATCACCCAACCCAGCTTACCACCCGACCCAGTTACCACCCGACCCAACCGCACCCGACCCAAAAGCATTCCGACCCAATACAACCCAACCCGGTTATCACTCAACCCGATTCCAACCCCACCTAATACAACCCGACCCATAACCATTCCGACCCGGTTTTCTTCCTCTCATCACAACTATGTAATATGTATGAGTAGTAACTAGTAACTAGTAAGTTATAATCGACTATTAAAAAAAAAAGAACAATGTTATGGGAAACAAAAAAGAGTAAAGCTATATATTATAAGCCTCAAACAAAAACTTTGGCTAATATTATAAGCCTCATAGCCCAAACAAATAGTTCCTTTGCCCCTTCATCCTCTTGTTTCTCCCAAAATAGCTTCGCGAGCTTGCAACCATTGCCTCACATTACGATCATTTTGTATTTGAAGGTGCATAGTTAAATTATTCTTAGATGAAGCCATGAAGGTGCATAGTTAAATAGTTGAACCGAAAAGTATATTGAATTTGAAGGGATATTGGAGAGAATAAGACAAGTAAATTAGGAAAAATAGAAAACACTTATATTCATATAATAGTATAATGTTTACAAGATAAAGTACACTTACAAATGAATAATGTACATATGAAAATGATTAAGTTTAAACTCTAAAGTAAAAAATTACAAAATGACCACCAACAAAGCAGCAACATCGGAAATCAACCAGCGACGAAAGCAAGAATGCACAACCACCGGCAGCAGCAGATTAGAGCCAACAGCAAAGAACATCGGAAATCAACCAAAGAACAGACAACCACCACCAGCAAAGATTAGAGCCAACATCAGCAAAGCAACATTGAGAGCACCAGCAAGCCAGCAGCCGACCACCACCACCACAAAGAAGAAGAATGCACCAAAGAAGAACAAGCCAACAACAAAGCGAAAGAAACAGCCAACGTAAGGTAGCAAAACCCCCCAAAAAAACTCCCAAAGAAAACCATATAGCAATAGCAGTCAATTCTAAACAAGTAAATATTACAAAGATAAGAAAATTTAATTTACTTTTAAAAAAAACTCCCAAAGAAAACCATATAGCAATAGCAGTTTATAAGTATCAAATTAACAAGTAAATATTGCAAAGATAAGAAAATTTAATTCACTTTTAAAATCAATAATGGCTCTCGGGTACACAAGTTGACCTCATCATCGAGCACTCGACTCTAATTAACAACACAAACTTCACAACACAAGAAAGCCAGCAAAAGTGACACGAGCATCCACAATTCTTTGTCTTTTAAATAATACCAAACCAATTTTACCAATCAAGTGCATATCATGTCCAATAAGACAAAAGAAAAGTAGCTCCACATCGTGATACTTAGGGCAAAACATGTTTGTAAAGTAAAATGTAGCCAAAAAGAGTCGCAAACAAGTCAACAATCAATGAACTTTGCGTAAGGGACAATTCCCGTTTAGGGTTAGGGTTAGGGTTTGGGTCTAGGATTTGGGTCTAGGGTTTGGGTCTAGGGTTTGGGTTTGGGTCTAGGGTTAGGGTTTGGGCCTAGGGTTAGGGTTTGGGTTTAGGGAAACCCACAACACAACAACCCCGCCCCGTAACACAACAAACCCACCCCTGTAACACATGCAAACCCAACCCCAAACACAAGCAAACCCCAAACACAAGCAAACCCCAAACACAAACAAACCCCAAAGACACAACCAACCCACAAACACAAACCCGTAAACAAACACAAACCCGTAACACAACCATCAAACATTTTCAATAGGCCACAACACAAGGCCAAAACAATAAACATCGTGCAACCACCATCAAAGAACCACTAGCATCAAACAACAACAAAGAAGACGCATTAAGGAATTGAATCATAATCAATATCAGTAGGCTTGGTCTCTTTAACAACTTCAAGAGACTCCTCATCCTCAATCTTAGAATAACCAAAGATCCAATTTTGGCAAGTAACAAGAGCCTCAACATTTTTGGGCAAGAAAAGCGTGCGATACTTTGTTAAAATTTCCGCCCCCCATACTAAATGAAGACTCGGAGGCCACGGATGTAATGGGGATAGCCAACACATCTCTAGCCATCTCGAGACAAAATAGGATAAACTCCCACATGCGTTTTCCAATAGGCCAAAACATCAAAATGGTCATCTTGGTCGGCGGGAGCATGAGGGGCACCGAAATATGATTCCATATCATTTTCAATACCCCTACTAGCAAAGAACATTGGCACCAAAACTCTAAAAAAGCAAAGCAAACAAAATAGTATCACAAAACTATTAACAATCACAAACCGTAAAGTAATCATGAATCAATCAAATGTTACACATAGTAGCCAACCTTTCCAAGGCCGGCCTTCTTAAAAGGACGGGCAATCGACCTTGCAAAACTTGTAGTGGACGAATCGAACCGGTAGTCATAGAAGATGTAGTGCAAGAGGGTTGGACTTGACTCAATTGTAAGTGAGAATAAACAGTAGCATAATGCGTATACAACTCAAGAAAGGCATCAACCGCCTCTTTAACCTTACCATCAAGATGTTGGGGCAAATAAACAAAGAGCATACAACTCATGAACAAAGTTTTTTTTGTAATGGGGATCAAGCATGATAGCAATAGTAAGAATCAAAGAATAATTTTCCCAATACTTGTTAAATTTTTCATACATAGGAGCAGCCATAAGACGAATAGAATCGATTGGGTTTTCTTTAGCATAAAATAGAAGACTTTCAATCAAAACAATGTTCTCAACATATAGGTTGGCAAGTGGGGTAATCGAAAAAAAAAAAAAGACAAGTAATATCATAAAAAGGTTCAAGAAAATCACAAACATTTTGGACGGTTTCCCATTCGAATCAGTTAGAGAAACATCTAAACCATGCTCAAGTAAACAATATCTATCTACAGCCTCCCTAGCTTCTAAACACCTACGGAGCATAAGAAAGGTAGAATTCCAACGAGTACGAACATCACCAATCAATGAACCAGAAAAACCAGTATTCACATACTTCACACAATCATCAAACCTCTCTTTCCTAATGTTTGAAAAAGAAACATATGTAACAACTTGTTGCAACTTCAAAACAAATTTATCCATAAACTTAAAACCACTTGGACAATCGATTTAATATATGGGCGTAACATCTTACATGAAAAAACTTACCAAAACAAGGCAACAAATTAGTTCTATTCAAGTCCCTAACCATCTCTTGAATCATAACATCATTGGCAGTAGCATTATCACAAGTCAAAGAAAACACTTTATCTCTAATATTCCACTCATCAAACAAATCAAGAGTAAACTTACCCAACTCCTTACCGGTGTGGGACCCAGGAAAATGTCTAAATACAAGAATTGTAGAATGCAGCACCCAAGAGTTATCAACATAATGAGCAATCAAAACAAGTAAAACTAACATTATTAAGTGCAGATCACAAATCACAAGTACAACACACTTTTCCTTCTAAGTTACCTATAGTTGTCTTTAATTGAGCTTTAAGAGAAGCAAACTGATTAGTGCAATGCTTAAGCATAGTATTCCTAGAAATATGCTTCACATTAGGATTCAAGTAAGAAAGCAATTCTCTATGCTTAGTATGCTCAACAATCAACAGTGGATATGCATGACACATAATAGCTTCAGCAAACATACGACAAAAAGTTTTTTGATCATAATGCCCCCAGTGCCGAGCAATTTTACTTTTAAGTAAGCTTCACACTTCTCTAAATGTTTATTTTGGTTATTAGTACCTTGGGTTCCCTCAGCACGATAAGTCTTAGCATTACAATGCTTACATGTAGAAAATATCTTACCATCTTCCTTCTTAAACAAGGTAAAGTGCTGCCAAACTTTGGCTGTACGCCTTCCAAACAGGAGGGGATCATGGGTTTGGGGAGAAATGGTTTCCTCCTCAACAGAAAGGGAATTGGACCCAATAATGGAGTCCAATGTCAAGTGATCAACTGAAAAATAAATTCACACATTTAAAGTTTAAACAAGGCATAGTCTAGACAAGTCAGGTCAAGGTCAAGTAACAGGTCGAGATAAGATGCCATTACCAATCAATCAAAGATGAATAGAACAAAATTTTGCATAAAAAACACATGATGTTTCATTCGATCCTTTGTAATTAATTAAGGCAAGCAAAACTCTTGAAGTAGAAACTGCGTAAGATTATAGATCTACAAGCACAAACAATAATATAAAAATGTCATAACAAACTATCATATAAATACACAAACACTAAATCCTCATACAAACTTAAAAAGTAAGAAATCCAAAAAAAAAAAAAAAGACAAAATCAAGCAAAGATCGACTCAAGAGACTAAACAGAGCAAGAATGTGGTTTCACAGTAGCAGCCACCAGCATGTTGTGGCAATAGCAAGTGCACACAAACAACAACCAGAGACTTAACAGGGCAACTGATGAAGAAAAACATGCGCTGCAACAAGAGAGAGAAAATGATAACATATTTATGACACACAATAAGCACCTAAAAACAAAGCACCATTAGACAAAGAATTCTAAGCGTAAATCATACGTCTATATCAGTTACAAAAGTTCGAGTAATACTTTATGTTGGGAGAAAAGATATGGGTTAACACAAGTCAATACTAAAAGGGAACAAAAAAGGCATGAACCATAATACGTCCTCAGTAACCATAAGCCTAATAGGAGGTCATTCCAAGTACATATGTCGAGATGACAAAAAACAGTAACATGTCATCACAAACATCAAACATGAAACCATTATTAAAGTTTAAACATCAAACATGACAAAAAAAAACAGTATTAAGATCGAAAAATAAATGAAATCACAAACATGTCATCACAAACATGTAACATAAATTATAAATGACAAAAAATCAGAAAACACGAACCCGTAAAACACGAACCCTAAACAAATCAAACCCTAACAAAAAGGCGCACCTAGATACTTAAATTGTTAAACATCAACGAGAAATCACAAACATGTAATATAAATGAATTCACAAACATGAAATCACAAACATCAAACATGACAAAAAAAAACAGTATTAAGATCGAAAAATAAATGAAATCACAAACATGTCATCACAAACATGTAACATAAATTATAAATGACAAAAAATCGAAAAAGTAAATCACAAACATCAAACATGTAAAGTTGTAAACAAGTCGAAACCCTAATAATTCAAGTTAAGAATTTAATATACAATTATACATGACAAATAATAACGAACATAGTAGATCTCACATATGACAAAAAATAAGATACAAATAAAAAATCAGTATTAAGATCGAAAAATAAACTTGACATTCCTAAAAAATTCTAGATCTCACATATGACAAAAAAAAAAGTAAAAAAAAAATCAAAAAATACATGATATTCCAAAGTAGATCGCAAACCGGACCAGCACATAATCCCACATTCACATGCAAGCAGATCTTCCTAATTCTAAAAAAAAAAAGGAATTCTAGAACTCTAGAAGTGTAGAACACTTACCTGGTGGTTGCGACATACTGTTTTTAAATATTAAATTTGCTTTTTTTTTTTGCTTCTTTTTTCTTCTTTTTCTTCTTTTTTTCTTCTTCTTTGCTTCTTCTTTTCCGACGATCACCGTGTTTTTCCAACGATCTTCACTTCTTGACCAAAAGTCCAAAACCCAGAAAATTAACCAAGAGAACACAAACCCGTAAACCGTATTTAAGAGAAATGAGAAATTTGAAAGATAAATATGAAAGAAGCGAAGAAAATAAGATAAATAGAGGGAGGAGAGAGAGAGAGAGAGAGAGAGAGAGAGAGAAAATGAGAGAGTAATGGAGAATTAGAGATTGATAAAAAAAAAATTTGGAAGAAGCGAATAATTTTGAGGGTTTTTTTTAGGGTTTGGAAGGGAGAGGAATAGAGGATGAGAGTGAGAGGGAATGCCGGATCGGATGAGAGAGAAAATGAGGTGAAGAAATGAGGCGTGTGAGGTTAAAAAATAGGTTTATATACTAGGGATTAGGGTGGAGGTTTAGGGTTAGATTTCTGATTCAATCTCAACCGTTGGATTTAATCATTGAGTGGCTAAGATTCATTTTAGTGAGTTAATTTTAGATTTTTAGATTTATGATTTTAGAGATTAAAGAAATGAAGGGTCAAGGGCTCAGATCTAATATTAGCTAATCAATGGTCTCAAACCAAGATCCTTTACATATTTTTTTGACCAATGAACATCAAGAGTGACCAAGCACATGGATTTCAAAATCTCAATGGTTGGATTTACTCTTTCTCAAATCAAATGTTAAGGTTAAGTCTTAAGAGTTGTTAAGACAAGACACAAGTAATGCTTTTTTCTAGTTTTTATATTTATAATTCTACATTTTTTAATACCAATTGTAATTATAGTATTGATTTGTAAATTTGTTTAGTAATTAACTAATTACTAATTAGTAATATTATAAATTAATAAATATTACAAACTTTAGAAGTTTCATACTTTAATTACTATTTTTAATTATAAACAAGATGATTCATGTAAAAATTATTATGAATGAATAATGATGTATTGATGACTTGATGTGAATTGTGAAACAGTGAAAGTAGAAACTGTTAACTGTTAAGTATGAAATATGAATGTATGATTATTTAATTAATGAAATAGACGGATTCCTAATTTCCTAGTATGACTTTTGATTAAGATCCACAACGATACGTATGATTAAGTTGCTATACGACGATACGTATAGCAACTTAGTATCTTACTGTCTTTAAAATCCAAAACTGAAACATCAACGATGAAAGTCGATCAATCTATTCTAAATTTCTAATGATGCTTTGATTATTGTTAAAACCGTGTAATAACATCGATGATCAATCTTATGATCATTTGATGGTTTTGACTTTTGATTAATGTCGAAGACAATCAATCTTATGATCATTTGATTAATTAATTTATGTCAAGATTATGAACCTTAACTTAACGAAATTCGATTATGTTCATCCTCTACTAATATAGTGTATGATTATGTATCATCTTCATATGACATATTGACATATTCGATTAAGTGATTAACGTTGATCATTGTTACTTCACTACTTGTTGAGTTGTTCCATGAACGATGAAAGTCTAACTCTTTTTGTTGCTATATAGTGACTCATTCAGACTTGAGAGTGTGTAAGTCACTAACTAACAAAATGTTTAAGTTTAATAGTTTATTGACTCTAACACTATAAGTCTATAATCAATAATCAGTATGGACTATGGAGTATGGACTTATGCCTTAAGCCCTTAACAACTTAAATGCTTAACCCTTATGGTTGTTGTTACTTGTTAGATGTTAGATTGTTAGTTGTTATTTGTTACTTGAATACTTATGCAATCATGAATAAGAATAAGTGAATAACCGATACTTAGGCAATAGGCCAATAGCCAATGCCCAATGGTGAATGGCCCAATAATATAAGTATTAAGTGTATAACTTATAAGTCTTACTTTAGTAACTTTAAAAATTAGTAATATAAGTATCAAACTATTAACGATTCAATGTATTATTACAAAGTTCACAATGACTCAATCAAAATTCACAATATTAGTATAATTACTATAATATATCACTATAAACTGTATAAAGTATAATCTATATCACAATATCACATGTTATAAGTTTATAATGTATAAGTTATAACAATCTCGACCCAAACCAAATCAATACGCCGCCGGTTTGAGATTTCAGCTGATCCAAGAACCAAGTCCTACCGAGATCCGATTTATTCCGACCCAAGTCATTCCGAAAGCCGATTTATTCCGACCCAAGTCATTCCGATAGTCAATTACTTGAATACTCAATTAATTCCGAAAGTCGATTTATTCCAACCCAATTCATTCCGATATCGATTTCTTCCGACCCAAGTCATTCTGAAAGCCGAATTATTCCGACCCAAGTCATTCCGAAGCCGATTTATTCCGACCCAAGTTATTCCGATATCGATTTCTTCCTACCCAAGTAATCCGAAAGCCGATTTCTTCCGACCCAAGTCATTCCGAAAGCCGATTTCTTCCGACCCAAGTCATTCCGAAAGCCGATTACTTCCGACCCAAGTCATTCCGAAAGCCGATTTCTTCCGACCCAAGTCATTTCGAAAGCCGATTTAGGCCGACTTCACCTTATTCCATTCCGACCCAAATTCACCCAA
Source organism: Beta lomatogona (assembly GCA_947646795.1). Classification (NCBI taxonomy): domain Eukaryota; kingdom Viridiplantae; phylum Streptophyta; class Magnoliopsida; order Caryophyllales; family Amaranthaceae; genus Beta; species Beta lomatogona. The sequence goes on from CANSNZ010000010.1 coordinate 93,593, forward strand.
CTCAGATACCGGCCGACACAGTCTAAGCCGACCCAGTTCCGACCCAGTTCCGAGATCCCCTCACCCAGTTGAACCCGACCCAAGTTCACCCGACCCACCCAGTTCCGACCCATGACACACTCTCACCCAGATTATTCCGACCCAAATCATTCCGACCCAGCTTGGGTCAACCCAAACCCAGCCAGTGACCCTGATTGACACCACTACCTAAACATAATGATCTATAGAGTTCTAAGATAACTACTAGTTACCTAGAACGTCGGAAAATAATGTAGCAAACAAAGACACTAGGCGTTTTCTTCTTCAACATTGAAAAATCTCATTTCGTGATGTTCTGTTCCGACCATAATTGCGCGATCGAAAGCTTAGATTCAAAATTGCTTTGGTTTAAGTGAAGACCCGGTTGTCCTCAATGTACTGTCAAAATGTCAAAACGATCCAACGGTTAGATCTCTGGATATGGTCATTTTCGTGAAGGTGTGATGCGCTCAAGTTATACGATGTTCTTGTGGTATTTTAGGTGCACATTGCTAAGGGATTTGTTCGTAATTGTTAAGGTTTGCATAAAAATCATCCTTAGCGGAAGTTCGGAGTTTTGCGATATAAGTTGTGTTAATGTTATGCATTCCGAGCTTCCAAGGTAAAATGCATTTGAGCCGAGCATCACAAGCCACAAGCTCGCCAAGCCAAGCTCGAAGCATCGCAGCGAGCACGACCGCCCGGCGCCCATCGCCAAGCAGCCCGCACACCCGCAAGCTGCAGAAGCCGAGCCGCCCGGCGCCCATCGCCAACCAAGCCAACGCACGCCCGGCGCTCGTCCAGCGCCCAGCGGCCTCGCTCGCTCGTCCCGGCGCGCCCGGCGCTCGAGCCAAACCCGCCCAGCAAGCCGGCTCGCACCTCGCGAGGAATGTCGCACCTCGCGACACTGCTCCGCTCGCACCTCGCGAGATTTCTCGCACCTCGCGACCTCGCGTGGTTTTGGCCCGGCTCTTCGGCTCGTTGCGAAGGCGGTAGCTTATCGCACGGTGCGACTGTATCGCACCTCGCGACCCCTAGGTCGGTCTAAATGTCGGGTGACTTTTAAGCCTTAGTATAAATACTAAACTTTGTTTTTAGACCTAGGGGGCAGCGACCACAAGGGGATGGAGTTTCCAAAACTCCACTCCTCTCTTGTTGTCTTCTCTTTTTAGTTTTTATTTTCTAATTTAGTTTTTGTAGATTTCAATTATGGGATTGGCTTATGCTATGCCGATTGTAGCTTGAACCGTTCTTGAACGAGATTAATATGGAGCTTCAAGCATTATTGTGAGATCTTTCTTCTCTATGTATTTTCTTTGATTATGGTTTAATTTCTATGCTTGCTTTCTATGGTTTTTGCATGATTATGCTAGGAATATTACTAGTTTGATTGTGTAATTAATCTAATGCTAGATTTAAGAATAGAATCGGATTGTTTTATTCTTTTATCAATTGGTAGCAAACTAGGGAGTAACTTAGATGCAGATCATCTTGGTTATTTCTTGGGGAAATTGTATCAACTGTTGAATGTTTATCGCTTGTATGACGTTAGCGGTGTCCGTTGGTTCTCTGTGTTTATTCTTTGCTATCGGATTGAACTTAGACGCAGATCGGACTAGGTTATCCTTTAGTTAGGGTTTTATAGTCACGCTGATCGTGCTATTCAACTAGGAATAAGGAGAACACGAGATTAATTCTCGACAATAGATAATTATGGAAATAATTAGAGTGGATGTTCAATGACCGATAATGAATTGAAGTGTATGTTAATCGGATTCAAGATCCTTCCTATAATTGATTTCTCATTTTGTTTATATGCTAGTTAGTTGTAGTTTAGTTATAATCTACTTGAAACCCCCCTTTTGTAATTATTATTAGGTTTCTCGGCCCTTAGCTTAATCTAGGTTTCGAATCACGCTAAATACTAAACTCGTCCCCGTTTCCCTGTGGATTCGACCCCTACTTCCACTATACTACCTTAGTGTAAAAGAGAGTAGGAGAAATTTTATCTTTGGCCGGGCGGCGGCGCACGACGACGCGTCCGCGGCCCGCCCAAATTTTGGCGCCGTTGCCGGGGAAACGGTGTTACTTGTTTTTATTTAGAGTGATTTTTGGATGGTATTGCTTGTGCTCTTTGTTTTTGGTTGGCCACTCATATAAAGAATTCCCTTTTTGTTTTAGTTTCTAGTTTTCATCTTCCATTGAGCTCTATGTATTTCACTTTTGTATTTTGGACAAGAAGCATGGAACTTGTTGCTTAAACTCTCTTGGGAATGGTTGATTGACTCATACTTTATATCTTGGTTATTGTCTAGCTTTAAACATTTATATTAATGGTCATGACATGGGTTAGCTAGGAGTACTACTAGTTGATGTTTGTTGTTGCCTTAATGCTAGGTTTGGGATGTAATCAGATGTTATATGCTCAACCATGTTGTAGTAAGCTAGGTATTAACGATGCATTGCAAGAGTTCTTCTCAATCAATTTTGCAGGTACTTGAAGTGGAGATTGACATGGAACCACCATTGTCACACATGGAGCACAAACCCAATGATTAAGCTTAAGGTATTAAGTCGAGCTCACGACTTTAAACAACGGCGCTTCTCGGGAGGCAACCCGAGACCCCTTTATTTTCTTTCTTTCTCTTTATTTTTCATCAAATTTCCACCACCACAACAAATTTTCTTTCACCCACCACCACCCACTAAAAAGATCCACAACCAATCTTAATTCGCTTGGAACCAAAATCCACAAAAGAAAATCCGTTGGGAGGACTTCAATAGCTAGGAGTTGGTAACACTAGCGGATTGAGATTGTTAATGTATCTTTTCGATCTCTTAAGCTAGGAGCAAATCTCAAAAATTCAAAACTTTTGAACTTGTCATTTGTTTGAGTGATTCGAGGGGAGCGGGTTGTGAGTTGAGTTAGGAGATTTGAGTTGGTGTTGTTAAGAAATTTGAGTTTGACGGATTGCTTTTCATGAGTTTTGACCATCGATCTTCGATTTACCCGATTTTCAAATTTCCCCCTATTTTTGGTATACTTTTTCTTTTTAATTGTCGACACATTGAGGACAATGTGTAGTTTAAGTAGGGGGAGGGTATTCTCATTCTCATGTATCTATGTTGTATATATTACTTTTAATTTGAAATGAAAAAAAAAAAAAAAAAAAAAAAAAAAAAAAAAAAAAAAAAAAAAAAACAAAATGATGATGAAATGAAACCCGCTGAGTTGAAAACCCACAAGGGTGGGCGACTCAGGCAAAAAATGGGGGCCCGGATAGGTTGAAAACCCGAAAGGGCAACTTATGCAAAAAAGTGGCTTATATTGAGCGGGTAAGATGGTGAGATGAAAAAAATGTGAGAAGCTAGGATGAAAACCCGAAAGGGCTCCTAGGCAAAATGAGAGATTAAGAGAGAATTATACACTTTGAAAACTCATTTGCCGGAGATGGTGTCATAAGGTTGAAAGCGTTTTCGGGTTGGGTTAGTGAATTCATCCTTTGTTTTGTGAAGATCTATTTAAAGTTGGCTTTCACATTCTTTTGGTTAATTGTTTGTTTTTGGGAGTAAGCATGGAGTATATTCCTTTTTGTCTTTGTTCCATGGCTTGCTTGTTTAGATTAGTTGTAGTAGTAGTAGTTTTAGATCATCTTTTGGAGGTTTGGGAGAGCTGATAGTTTAGTGTGTCGTGAGCTGACATTTTGATTCGTGTTGGTGTTGCTGGTTATTATTGTTGTCGCGTCTTTTTATTTTTCAGGTGAGCTCGAATCTAAGTGTGGGGGAATCATCGTCCCTTACGTTTAGGTTTTTGAGCGGATGTTGTTAAGATGTGATGATGATGATGTAGTTGATGGGGAGTGTAGGTTGGTTTCGATAGCTTGGGTGATGATTTATTTGGTGATCCTCATTTTGAGTTTACTCGAGGTCGAGTAAAGTTCAAGTGTGGGGGTATTTGATGCGCTCAAGTTATACGATGTTCTTGTGGTATTTTAGGTGCACATTGCTAAGGGATTTGTTCGTAATTGTTAAGGTTTGCATAAAAATCATCCTTAGCGGAAGTTCGGAGTTTTGCGATATAAGTTGTGTTAATGTTATGCATTCCGAGCTTCCAAGGTAAAATGCATTTGAGCCGAGCATCACAAGCCACAAGCTCGCCAAGCCAAGCTCGAAGCATCGCAAGCGAGCACGACTGCCCAGCGCCCATCGCCAAGCAGCCCGCACACCCGCAAGCTCAGCAAGCCGAGCTGCCCAGCGCCCATCGCCAACCAAGCCAACGCACGCCCAGCGCTCGTCCAAGCGCCCAGCAGCCTCGCTCGTCCAGCAGCGCGCCCAGCGCTCGAGCCAAACCCGCCCAGCAAGCCAGCTCGCACCTCGCGAGGAATGTCGCACCTCGCGACCTGCCTGCTCGCACCTCGCGAGATTTCTCGCACCTCGCGACCTGCGTGGTTTTGGCCCAGCTCTTCAGCTCGTTGCGAAGGCAGTAGCTTATCGCACGGTGCGACCTGTATCGCACCTCGCGACCCCTAGGTCGGTCTAAATGTCGGCTGACTTTTAAGCCTTAGTATAAATACTAAACTTTGTTTTTAGACCTAGGGGGCAGCAGCCACAAGGGGATGGAGTTTCCAAAACTCCACTCCTCTCTTGTTGTCTTCTCTTTTTAGTTTTTATTTTCTAATTTAGTTTTTGTAGATTTCAATTATGGGATTGGCTTATGCTATGCCGATTGTAGCTTGAACCGTTCTTGAACGAGATTAATATGGAGCTTCAAGCATTATTGTGAGATCTTTCTTCTCTATGTATTTTCTTTGATTATGGTTTAATTTCTATGCTTGCTTTCTATGGTTTTTGCATGATTATGCTAGGAATATTACTAGTTTGATTGTGTAATTAATCTAATGCTAGATTTAAGAATAGAATCGGATTGTTTTATTCTTTTATCAATTGGTAGCAAACTAGGGAGTAACTTAGATGCAGATCATCTTGGTTATTTCTTGGGGAAATTGTATCAACTGTTGAATGTTTATCGCTTGTATGACGTTAGCGGTGTCCGTTGGTTCTCTCGTGTTTATTGCTGCTATCGGATTGAACTTAGACGCAGATCGGACTAGGTTATCCTTTAGTTAGGGTTTTATAGTCACGCTGATCGTGCTATTCAACTAGGAATAAGGAGAACACGAGATTAATTCTCGACAATAGATAATTATGGAAATAATTAGAGTGGATGTTCAATGACCGATAATGAATTGAAGTGTATGTTAATCGGATTCAAGATCCTTCCTATAATTGATTTCTCATTTTGTTTATATGCTAGTTAGTTGTAGTTTAGTTATAATCTACTTGAAACCCCCCTTTTGTAATTATTATTAGGTTTCTCGGCCCTTAGCTTAATCTAGGTTTCGAATCACGCTAAATACTAAACTCGTCCCCGTTTCCCTGTGGATTCGACCCCTACTTCCACTATACTACCTTAGTGTAAAAGAGAGTAGGAGAAATTTTATCTTTGGCCGGGCGGCGGCGCACGACGACGCGTCCGCGGCCCGCCCAAGGTGTGACAGGAAAAGGCGGAATGAACTTTTCTCTTCTTTTTCTCTTCTCTTCCTCTTCTCTCTTTTCTTTGAAAATGACGTGGGTTAATGGAGAATAAAGTTGAATTTCTCTGATTAAAATCAGAATTTTTGCAAGGGAAATGGAAGGTTTAAGAGAGTTTTAATGAGGTATTAAATGGGGGGTTACAAAGGAGTTGAAAGAGACACCAATGATCAATACAACTCTTCACTTTCCTCTCCAAACTTGCTGAATTTCGGCCAGCATAGCACACCACACGTGATGCACCATTTCATCACTCAAGTCAGTCCAACAACGTTGCAAAAACGCTACGCGACAAAATCGCATCCTAAACGCGCAATAATAAAAATAAACATAATACTATCAAAACAAATAACATAAATTAAAGTTATAAAATATAAACATTAAAATGTACTACACACATTATAATAACACGGTCCAAAATAATTTAAATAATAAATTATCTAATTTAGCGGAAAGATAATATTTAAATGCAAATAAACATGAAAACAACTATTACAACAAACATAAACATAAACTATAAAATAAATATAAACTATATCTAAATATAATAACCAATAATATTACTTTAAAATAAGATACCAAGATATTTTATACGGTTTAAAGTAAAAGCTCACGTGAAAATAACTTACTTAAATAAAAAACACAAATAAATAAATAACAAAAGATAACAAAAGACATTAAGATAGATTTTAGAAGCATTAAAGTATAAGGATACATTAACAACATCAAATTTATCAAATTGACAAAAGAGTTGATGGAATTACCCATTACAACTTTAAAATATCAACTTAATAAGATTTAATATTAAAATATATTTAACTTTTATAAATAGTACAAAATTATCAAATTGATAATGAAGTCACGGAATCACCCATGAATCCGTGATGATTCTTATCAACTCCGTAAGCTAAATAATGAAAATAAGTATAATTGACATTCAAGTCAAGGAATCACCCTTTCTTGACCTATATCACCTCAAACAAGTCAAGTAGTTTAAAATGATAAAGCTCATAATAAATATTTAATAAACACAAAAATATTTAAATACTAAGTAATTACAAATTTTATATGAGTATTTAAAGTACACCAAAAATTATAAATAAAGTAATACACGGATTTACTAAATGTAAACCGATTTTTACAAGAACCATCTAAAAGCGAGGTCCTAAAATAAAAATCCAAAATTAAATAGGAATAATTCAAATAATGAAATAAAAGGGTAAATTACCTTAAAGCTTCAAATAATAACAATAAAAAAACAATTAAGAATAAAAACTTACCGGTTTAACTAGAAAGATTAGTTTACGAGGAAATACACTAGAAAACTCAACCACTTTTTCTAGGGTGTTACACTTAGTAGCATATTACTAGCTTGATGAAGCTGTCGAGCTAAAATCTCCGCACACGGAATAAAAATACGGGGAGAAAGAGGACCCCCTTGTCGAATACCACGAGAAGACATAAACACATCACTAAGGATTCCATTGACTAATACTGAAAAAGACACCGTAGTTATGCATTGCTTTGACCAACAAATACATTGCTCACAGAAACCCAACTTTTCAAAAGTAGAAAAACTAAAATTCCATTCTAAACGATCATACGCTTTTTCCATATCTAGCTTTATTGCTAGCCACCCTTCCCTACCCTTTTTATTCTTGAAAGAGTGAAAAAAACTCTTGAGCTAATAACACATTATCTTGGACTAATCTTTAAGGAATAAAGGCTCTCTGCAAAGGATGAATAATTTTCCCCAAAACAACTTTAAGTCTATTTGCCATTTGAAATATAAATATTTGAACACGGACTAGTAGAATGAAAATGGTTAGGATTAGAAGGCACTTCAATTTTCGGAATCAACGTGATAAAGTATGATTAATTTCTTTTAATATTTTACCATAATGAAAAAGGGCCTTAACAACACGATAAACTGAATTATCAACTAACGTCCAATATTTTTTATAAAAGAAAGGAGTAAATCCATCTGGGCCAGGGGATTTGTCAGGAGCAAAATCAAAAAGCCCATATTTAACCTCTTCCAAAGTAATTTACGCACAAAGAATTATATAATCATTTTATGAAATAATAGAGTCTAACAAAGATAAGTCTGAATTATAATCAAATCCACAATTAGGATTTGAAGTGAACCTTTTAATAAAAGCATTAGAAATACAGTATGAAATAATAATGTTTTTGGGTTCATCTCAATACATGTCTACTTTTTATAATTTTCACTAATAAGTTATTAAAGATATTAATTATTAAAATTGTACAATGGCAAGCACAAAGCTTGTGTAATAAGCTATAAAATATCTAAGAGATGAGATGGCAAGTTAATTATAGCTAACTCTTGTAACAAATTCTGTGAGGTAGTGTTAAGCTCAGACTTGAAACACCATTGGTTTTCTCAAATGATTACCTTGCTTATAAGAGTTCGTTTTAATCTTTATTAGTGGCACATTAGTGCAATAATTGTGTTAAAGTGAGCTTGATGATTGACATATTTAATCTTTATTGGTGGTACCTTAGTGTAATAACAGTTTTCATGTACTAATTGGAAGTGATGATTTTGGCTAAATAAAACTGATTGTAATGGATTTTTGCTAAATATTACTCATCTTAAAATAATTACATTTAGAAGAATTTAACAAAACCTCATAGGTTAAATTTTCACAAAATATATTAGGTGAAAAATACGGCAGAAGTTCATAGATTTCAGCTTTCAATAAGCAAATGTTAAAACTTAAAAACTATTATGATATAGAAAAATCAAATGAAAACAGGCAAGCATTGACTTTGAAATACAGAGGTGAAAGCCCAAACATAAACTTAATTTTGTAACACCCCTAGGTGTCCAGGAGCCCACTAGTAGATATTGTCCTCTTTGGGTCTAGCCCGCAAGGATTTGCTTTGGTGCAGTTCTCCTTAACTTCCGATGTAAGATAACCAATATCTTAGGCACCTTCGCCCCTCCTTTAAAGAGCCTGCGTCCCCGTAGGCACTACAGGACACCGGAATGGGCTCTGACTCTGATACCATATGTAACACCCCTAGGTGTTCAGGAGCCCACTAGTAGATATTGTCCTCTTTGGGCCTAGCCCGCAAGGATTTGCTTTGGTCCAGATTCGAAGTCCTACCCAAAAGACCTCTACTAGGTTGAGGTATCCAGCTCTATAGAAAGATGGCTTCGTTCTCCTTAACTTCCAATGTGGGATAACCAATATTTTAAACGAGGGGAGAAGATGCCTAAGATTTTGGCTATCCCGCATCGGAAGTTGAGGAGAACGAAGTCATCTTTATATAGAGATGGATACCTCAACCTAATATAGGCCTTTTGGGTAGAACTTCGTTCTGCACCAAAGTAAATCCTTGAGGGTTACCCTTTCGCGTTCCTCCTTTGATTATACTTTATGAAAACCATCTTCTTCTACTGAAGAAACTCTTCCATTTCCTTCCACTCTAAGGCTCGCAAAAGTTTCCAATTACTTGTTAGATACCATAACGACACTGATTTGGACCAACTTGAGGTTTGAGTTTGCTAATCATACGATCAATCTCCCTAAATCTTGGCTAAACCACTCGACTGACTATGTCACTGCTGCGCTGCACATGAAACAATGGCCATTCAATAGGAGTGAACTTTCTTGAAGCATTTCCATCAAATCATCAACATAGCGAGCAACATCATCTCTAACAGTGAGAGCAAGAAAATTTCCCTCAATGGCATACTCTTCAAGAGACTTCATGAAGGCAACATTTAGGTGAAGCTTCCATCGTAGAATCACAGTAATATTTGAAAACCCAATTTTGCAGTCTCCAGTCCTCGTCAATGAAATGAGCACATAAGCAAACACATGACATTATGAATCTAATGTCACCCATTCCCTTTGTATCTCCATTGAGAAACTAATATTTCCATCATGCTCTGAGAAAGTCTTTTTTCACCTTCATTTGCTCTTTCTTGTATAATTTTAAGTGCTGCCCATCAGATTGGTTAGGCCTCGACCTCAACATGTCTCCATGAGTAAAGAAAAACAAAAGATATACCAAGTAGATATAATCTCATCATTTCAGTTAATACTCCTTCGTCCCAAAATCTTTTGTTCAATTTGTTTCAAATACTTCTGGTAAACTTTGTTGGAGTTTATAGTAGAAACTTTAAGTTTGCTTCAAAAGAATATGAAGAGTCAATTTTTCCTTTTGTCCCACATTGAAAGAATATAAGGGAAGAGTAAGGTTTATAACCATTACTCTTCCTCTACCCTTTGAGTTGAGTAGCAATGAGGCTTTTAGTGGGTTTGTGGTGATGTGTGCTTGCCACACGCGCGCCGTCGCCCGCCCAGATAGGGCTTGGGGCTTTGGGCTTTAGGGAATAAACTTAACTTTATAGTTTTGGGTCGAAATCTGTTGGCATTTTATGACCGTTTTTATCGATCTTAAGTTACCCCCCTGATCTCTCTTTTAATGCCATTTTCTCCCCTAATCTCTCTCCTGATTTACGACCATTAAACTTCCCATTATGTGACCGTTTTTCCCACGATTTCAGCCACGTTCTGATCTCGTTTGGTTTTCCTCTCCCTATTTATACCAGTGTTTTGGGATTCTCAGAAATACACAAAAACATACGATTACATCTTCTCTCTTTCTTTTCCTTCATTATTTTGGGCAATATTCAAGATCGTTCTCAAACTGCTTTTCTGTCAACACCGGAAACGCAGAGACCGTGTATCCCTGGAGGTTGATTGCTGTGAGTCCGTGTGTTGTTGCGGGGCAAATTCAACTTTAGGACAGTGATCTTCTCACGCCACAGTTGTCAGTTAAGGTATTAATTTAGTTACCAGTTTACGTTCCTACATTCTCACGCCACGGAACTATGGCTGGTGAAATTCCTAATGATACTGTGCGTATTCTTAATGCTGTGCCTAATACCAATCCCTTTGTCCCTGATATGTCTAAGTTAGGACCATTTGATGGGAAAAATTATAAGATGTGGTCTCGATAAGATGGAATTTTTCTTGGGTCAAATTGGGGTTGATTATTGTTTTTTTCTTTGTTCTTTGCTCCCCGAGAATTCTATTAGGGATTTTGTGAAAGATAATAAGACTTGTCGTGGGATGTTACTGCATTATATGACTTCTTCCCTCTACATGATTTATAGTAAGTCGAAAAATGCTAAGGATATTTGGGATGCTTTGAATGCTAAATATGGTAATGATGATTTTGGGACTAAGAAATATGCTTGTAGTAGTTGGTTGAAGTTTACTATGTCTGATGATAAACCTGTACTAGATCAAGTTCATGAGTATAAACATTTGTGTGCTGATATTGTGGCTGAGGGTATGGACATTCCTGATATGTTCCAAGCCAACTGTTTACTTGAGAAATTACCTCCTTCATGGGAAAATTTTGTTCATTCCTTGAAACATAGGCAGAAAGACTTTACCCTTCAGGAATTAGTTTCCCACATTAAGATTGAGGAGCAGAACCGTATCCAAATCAAAGGGAAATCGAGTTGATCATTCTTCCTCTTTCGCTAATCTTGTGGAAAATAAAGGCTGCTGCGAGGTAAAAGACCAAAAGGTAAGGGTCCAAATCAGTTTCACGGTACAAGGCAGAATTTTAACAACTTCAACGGAAAAGGTCAGTTTAAGGGAAGTTGCTTCGTTTGTGGTAAGTATGGGCATGCTGCCAAGGATTGCCGTCAAAGAAAGGAAGCTCCAATCAAAGCAAAAGACAACAAAGCTCAAGCCAACCTTGCTGAAGACGACATCATTGCTGCTGTGCTGTCTGAGGTCAATCTGGTAAGCAATGTTTCTGAATGGATCGTGGATACTGGTGCAACCCATCGCATTTGTACCAACAAGGAGATGTTCCAGGACTACAATAAAGTTTCAGAAGGAGAATGCGTCTTCATGTGCAACTCAAGCACCTTGTGAGTGTTCTAGGCAAAGGAAAGGTTTTCCCGAAATTAACTTCGGGAAAACCATTGCTTTGCGAGAATGTTTTGCATGTTCTCGACATCCCTTGAAACCTCATTTCTGGTTCTCTTTTAAACAAAGATGGGATCAAGTTAGCTTCTGAATCTGATAAACTTGTATTAACCAGAAATTGTGTTTTTGTGGGTAAAGGCTTTTGTAATGCTGGACTTTTTGTTTTGGATGTTGTTATTGATAATAAGAACTCTAATGCTTCCGTTTATATTGCTGAGTCTGTTTCTTTATGGCATTCTAGGCTTGTTGCATCTGTTAAAAGGCTAAAACAACTTAGTCTTATCCCTGACTTTAGCAATACATCTTTTGAGAAATGTGAAGTATGTGTAGAAGCTAAGCACCCTAATAAAACATTCAACAAAAATGTATCCCGTTCCTCTACTTTATTAGAGTTAGTCCATAGTGACTTAGGTGCCTTTAAGAATTCCATGAATAGGGGAGGAAAGAAGTATTATATTACATTTGTTGATGACTTCTCACGTTATACTAAGATTTATTTATTAAGTTCTAAGGATGAGGTTGAAGAGAAAATTTTCATTTATAAAGCCGAAGTTGAGAACCAATTGGACCTTAAGATTAAGAGGGTGAGATCGGATAGGGGTGGAGAATATGATGGAGTTTCCCTTAAGAAATTTTTTGAGTCTAATGGGATTATTCATGAGGTTACACCTCCCTATACACCCGAACAAAATGGAATAGGCGAGCGGAAAAATATGACTCTTAAGCGGAAAAATATGACTCTTAAGGATATGATGAATGCAATGCTTATTAGTTCGGTATGCCTACTAACATGTGGGGTGAGGCTATTCTATCTCGCTTGCTATGTTCTTAACCGAGTTCCCCATAAGAAGTTAGATAAGACTCCCTATGAATTGTGGAAAGGTTTCAAGCCTAATTTGGGTTACCTCAAAGTGTGGGGGTGTTTGGGTAAGATTGGACTTCCTGACTTTCAAAGGAGTAAGATTGGACCTAAGACTGTAGATGGTATTTTGATTGGTTATGCTTCTAACAAGGTCTTGCATATAGGCTCATTCTTAAGGATGCTTCGGTTTTGGTCCTATTAGAGAGTCAAGAGATGTTGAATTCTTTGAGCATGTTTTTCCTATGAAAGTTAGTGTACCATCATGCTTGCCTGCTTGCATCTTCATCTTCTCGTGCATCATGACATTGCATCATCTAGTGAGACCTTAGAACCTAGAAGGAGTAAAGAGAGCTAGAATTGAGTCTAGTTTCGGACCCGATTTTATTACTACCTTTCTAGCTGAAAAAGAATGTTTAGATGAGCAAGATGTCAATGTGCTTGTATTGGAAGAGAACCCGAGAACCTATGCTTGAGGCCATGAGATATGTAGACTCAAGTTTTTGGTTAGAGGCTATTAACAGTGAAATCGAGTCTATTATGAGTAATACTACTTGGATTTTGTCGGACCTTCCTAGAGGTTGTAAGGCCCTAAGTAGTAGATGGATCTTTACAAAGAGATGTAAGCCTGATGGGTCTTTAGACAAGTATAAGGCTAGACTTGTAGTTGGAGGGCATCGCCAAAAACACGGTTTAGACTTTTTTGATACTTATTCTCCTGTGACTAAGGTAGCCACCATTAGAGCATTAATTGCACTTGCATCTATTCATGATTTGATTGTGCATCAAATGGATGTGAAAACTGCATTTTTGAATGGTGAGTTAAATGAGGAGATCTATATGAAGCAACCTAAAGGATGTGAGGTTCCTGATCAAGAGGACAAGGTATGCAAGCTTATTAGATCTTTGTATGGTTTAAAAAAAGCACCAAAATAATGGTATGATAAATTTCATCAAACTATTACTTCAAATGGTTTTTTGGTAAATGATTACGATGCTTGTGTTTATTCCAAATTTTATGAGCTTGGTTGTGTGTTCATATGTCTATATGTGGATGATATGTTAATCTTTGAGACCAATATAGACGTAGTAAATGCAACTAAGAGTTTCCTAAATTCTTGTTTTGAGATGAAGGATTTAGGAGAGGCCGATGTTATTCTTGGAATAAAGATTACTAGAACATCATATGGGATATCTTTAAATCAATCTCATTATGTTGAGAAAATATTAAAGAAGGTTGATCAATTTGATTGCATTCCCGTGAAAACCCCATATGATTCTAGTATCCATTTGAAAAAGAATAAGGGTGATAGTATATCCCAAAAACAATATGCAAAAATAATTGGTAGTGTAATGTTCTTGATGAATTATACTAGACCTGATATAGCTTATCTTTGTTAGTAGATTGTGCGGGTATACTCACAGTCCTAATCGAGAGCATTGGGTTGCCTTGCTTAGATTGTTGAAGTATCTAAAAGGCACTATCAATTGGGGTCTACATTATCAAAGGACACCTTGTGTCCTTGAAGGATTTTGTGATGCCAATTGGGTGTCGGATAATGATGAAATTCAATCTACTAGCGGTTATGTTTTTACTCTTGCTGGTGGAGCTATATCATGGAAATCATCAAAGCAAACATGTATTGCCAAATCTATAATGGAATCGACTTTATTGCTTTAGAATTGACGGTTCAAGAAGCTGAATGGATGAGGAGTTTGCTGGCGATATTCCATTGTGGGGAAGCCGGCTCCATCGGTTTCTATGCGGTGTGACTGCAAGCAGCAATTGGGGTAGCGAATAATCAAGCCTATAATGGAAAGAGAAGGCATATTCGCTTAAGGCATGCCATAGTTAGAAATTTAGTTAAAAATAATGTGTTGTCACTCGAGTATGTAAAGTCGGGAGAGGAATATTGCTGATCCTCTTACTAAAGGCCTTTGTAGAAAAATGGTGCTCGGAGTCGGCACAAGGAATGGGTTTAAAGCCTATTGTGGAGTGAATTGTGATGGATACCCTTCTTAGGAATTCCAAAGTTCAAAGGGTCAAACGAAATCACAAAAGAACTCAAGTTGTTGATACTACTACCATTCCTATTAATAAAAGTGATGTAGTATTTTGTTTCTTTATCTTTGTTATATGTGTAAGGTTGAGCTTATAGCTCTTAATAAGTTCATAGCCTTACTTAAGGTGGTTTGTGACAGTACAAACTTGATGAGCTTACCTATGTGAATGTGGGGGTTACGCCCAATCCTCTATGAGAGTTAAAAAGCTTAGGCTCTCTAGAGCATTCATGAGAATCCAGGTTAATTATGGGGCACCGATATTACAATTGCGAGAACGTTTCTTGATTTGAAAAAAAAGTTGAGTGCGCATCTATAGTTTGCTAACCTCGTGAAAGGTTCAAAGAGAAATCTATCTATTACGACAAGTAAGACATATTTGTTTGCACCGAGTGTCAATTCAAGTCCATAAGACATTGATACTTCAAAACCTAGTATCTATTGCCCAGATCATCTTTTTCGGCCCCGTTTCTTTCTGTTTTCTTCTTTTGAATCATGTGGGGGATTGTTAGAGTTTATAGTAGAAACTTTAAGTTTGCTTCAAAAGAATATGAAGAGTCAATATTTCCTTTTGTCCCACATTGAAAGAATATAAGGGAGTAAGGTTTATAACCATTACTCTTCCTCTACCCTTTGAGTTGAGTAGCAATGAGGCTTTTAGTGGGTTTGTGGTGATGTGTGGTTGCCACACGAGCGCCGCCACCCCGTCCGGACCGGCCCAGGGCCTTGGGGTTTGGGGAATAAACTTAACTTAACTATAGTTTTGGGTCGATTTCCGTTGGCATTTTATGACCGTTTTTATCGGTATTAAGTTACCGTTTTTTCCCCTAATCTCTCTCTTAATGCCGTTTTCTCCCCTAATCTCTCTCCTGATTTACGGCCATTAAACTTCCCATTATGTGACCGTTTTTCCCACGATTTCAGCCATGTTATGATCTCGTTTGGTTTTCCGCTCCCTATTTATACCGGTGTTACGGGATTCTCGGAAATACACGGAAACATACGATTACATCTTCTCTCTTTCTTTTCCTTCATTATTCGGGCAATATTCAAGATCGTTCTCAAAGCGCTTTTCGTCAACACCGGAAATGCGAGACCGTGTATCCCTCGAAGGTTGATTCTTTGTGAGTACGTGTGTTGTTGCGGGACAAATTCAACTTTAGGGCGGTGATCTTCTCACGCCACGGTTGTCGGTTAAGTTATTAATTTTTAATTAGTTACCAGTTTACGTTCCTACAAACTTATTATATGTAATTTTTTGATAAAATTTAGGCCTACAACCAATACATTCACATTTTTCCTATTACATTTTAACTCATCTATAATGTGTGCAGAAATCAAATGAAGCAAAAAAAAAAAAAAAAAAAAAATCAGGTGTTTGAAGAACTTGCATGGAATCTTAATTACAAACCCATCCTCCCAACAAATTCTCCAAAGATTGTTCTATAGATTACAAAAAATTTACTCCCTGATATTACTAATTAGTCATGTTGTAAGAAAATGTTTTCAAGGCTAGAATGAAGAACAAGAAATGAACAAGAAATTAGAACTTATTGTGCCGTGGTAAACAAACCACCGCCTTGAAAACGAGATTCGGTGCGGCCGGGTGCACAATTGTACTCACCGATTCGTTCCCTAAGGTTTACCCAACTCTCACCACACAATGGCACTCTTGGGTGTGAGATGGAGTTACTAGAACTTATGCCCAAAAGGATGTAGAAAAGAAGAAGAGAAAGATAAATAGTATATATCTTAAAATCAGAAAAATGATTATATTTAAAGGAGAGAAGGAAAAGAAGTAACCTCCCAAAAGCAATCAAAAGACTCCAAGAGACGCCCGAGACGAAACACGCTGAAACTTCACAGGACGCCCGACCGGGCGAACCCCGCTCGATCGGGCAGAAACAACGAACAACGAGACGACCCCCCGATCGGGCGGCATCCGCCCGATCCAATCGGGCGCCTCTAATTTTGCCCCTTTTTCCATCTTTACTTCCAACAACCCCCCACTAAAGATGAGAAAAGAAACCAAATGAGAAAAAGGAAATTTCTCGGGCATAAGAGGAGATCAATACATAACATACGGTGTTACATTTAAGTAAAGCGAAACCAAATGTTTAGTGAAGTGGTACAATGACTTACAAGCCCAAGGGGTGGACAAACCTTGAAACCCTTAAACTTTTGATCAAAGAGTGGACTAACCTTGAAACTCTAAGATTTAAGCCACGCCCCCACAACACATATATCACTCCAAAACTCTAGTATACTCCGCAAAGTGAACGCGTTTTAAGCCATGCGTTTACCTTAGATTTCATGGAAGCTCTAGGAAACAAATTCAAGTTTCCATAGAAGATGGCGAGTCTTCACAACCATATAGGTGAATCCCTTGTACTTCTCACTAGCACAAAACATATCTTAGGATTCAGTAAGAGTTTAAACAAACTCAACCTCCACAAAATTACAATGGTGGATTTTTCAAATGCTTAGCTAGAGCACCTACCATGTAAGTATAAATCCATTAAGAATTCTCAACGAATTCATCCTACTACAAGCATTACAACACCAAATGCCATAGGGATGAGATATAAATAATGCTAATTATATACTCTTCATGGGCTTAAGCCCCATCCCCCTCGACGAATCAAGGACTTGGTTCCTTGCCAACCCCTTAGTCAAAGGATCCGCCAAATTTCTTTCGGACCTCACATAGTTCAAAGCAATGACTCCATTCTTGAGTAATTGTCTCACCGAACTATGTCTAAGGCGTATGTGCCTCTTCTTGCCATTATAATTGCTATTGTTAGCTACACCAATTGCAGCTTGAGAATCACAATGCAAAGAAACCGGAGAAGATCTTTCCCCCCACAATGGGATGTCGGCAAGAAGACTCCTTAGCCAATCCGCTTCTTGACCTGCCAACTCAAGAGCAATGAATTCAGATTCCATGGTGGAGCGAGCTAAACATGGCTGTTTTGAGGACTTCCATGATATAGCGCCTCCACCCAACATAAACACATAACCACTAGTAGAGACTACCTCATCATTATCGGATACCCAATTAGCATCACAAAAACCTTCCAAGACATTAGAAAATCGATTAAAATGCAAACCAATTTCCATGGTGCCCTTAAGATACCTTAGTAACCGATAAAGTGCATTCCAATGTTCACTACTAGGATTATGAGTATAACGACTTAATCTACTTACCGCATAAGCAATGTCGGGACGTGTGCAATTCATCAAAAACATTACACTCCTTATTACCTTAGCATATTGCTCTTGTGACACACTAGAACCCTGGTTCTTCATGAGCCTTACACTTGCATCATATGGAGTCTTACATGGCTCCACTTCATAGCAATTGAACCTCTTCAAGATTTTCTCCACATAGTGAGATTGATTCATTGAGAAGCCATCCTTGAGTTTGGTCAACCGGATACCAAGGATCACATCCGCTTCACCTAAATCCTTCATATCAAACTTAGTAGAGAGAAAATCTTTAGTGTAATTTACAACCTCAAGGTTAGTCCCAATAATAAGCATGTCATCAACGTAAAGACAAATAATAACACAAGAGGAATCCAAAACTTTACAATATACACAAGAGTCCGAAGAATTAGTCACAAAACCATCACTCCTAAGAGTACAATCAAACTTTTCATACCATTGCTTAGGAGCTTGTTTCAAACCATACAAAGACTTTCTAAGCCTACACACCTTGTGTTCTTGACCCTTAACCACAAAACCTTCCGGTTGAACCATGCAAATCTCTTCATCAAGATCACCATTAAGAAAAGCCGTTTTAACGTCCATTTGGTGAACCACTAAGTCATGAATCGCCGCTAAAGCAACCAAAGTCCTAATGGTGGCAATCTTAGTCACGGGTGAGTAGGTATCAAAGAAGTCTATACCCTCCTTTTGAGTGAATCCTCTAATAACAAGTCTAGCCTTAAACTTATCAATAGAGCCATCGGGTTTCTTTTTCTTAGTAAAGATCCATTTACAACTTATGGGTTTAGACCCTTTAGGTAAATCACATAAGTCCCAAGTATGATTAGACATGATTGAATCTAATTCACTTTTAATGGCCTCTTTCCAAAATCTAACATCTATGGATTTCATAGCTTCACTATAAGTCTTAGGGTCTTCTTCTAAGAGAAATAGAGAAACAACATTTTCACTCAAACAATTCACATCAAAGTTCTCAACAAGAAAAGTAGTCAAGAAATCCGGTCCAAAGGTAGTCTCAACTCTAACCCTTTTACTTTTCCTAGGTTGTACTCCTTCTACTACCAAAGGAGTAGACGGAAGATTACTAGAACTAGGCATAGAAACATCTAAGGACACATCAATACTTGACTCATTCATATGCATAGAAGATGATGATGATGATTTCAAAGGGAAAATATGCTCAAAGAAAACTGCATCTCTAGATTCACAAATAGAATAATCACTCAAAAGCATGAACCTATATGCGGCACTATTATGGGCATAACTAATAAACACACAATTAAAAGTTTTAGACCCAATAGTGGTTTTCTTAAAATACGGAAAAGCAACTTTAGCTAAGCACCCCCACACTTTCAAAATACTCATGTTCGGTTTATAACCTTTCCAAAGTTCATAAGGTGTTTTATCCAATTTCTTATGGGGCACTCTATTGAGTACAAAACACGCGGATAGAACCGCCTCTCCCCACATGTTGTCGGATAATCCGGAACTTAAGAGCATTGCATTCATAGTTTCTTTTAAAGATCTATTTTTCCATTCGGCAATACCATTTTGTTGTGGAGTGTAAGGGGAACTTAGCTCATGGATAATACCATTGGTTTCACAAAATTCTTTTTAAAGTCCATTTTCCATGTTCACCACCTCTATCGGTCCTAACCCTTTTAATCTTAAGATCAAGTTGATTTTCAACCTCGGCTTTATACTTTAAAAATGCACTTTCCGCCTCATCCTTAGTTTTCAAAAGATAAACTTTAGTGAACCTTGAAAAATCATCAACAAAAGTTATGTAATAATATTTCCCTCCTTTACTAGTTGTGCAATTTTTTAAAGTCCGCTAAATCCGAGTGAATCAACTCTAGCAATTTAGTACTTCTTGATATCACTTGCTTAAATGGTTTCTTAGTATGTTTGGCCTCAACACAAACAGGACATTTCGAGGTTTTGTCAATTTGATCAAAAGAAATTAAGTCCATGTCCTTT
Organism: Beta lomatogona; assembly: GCA_947646795.1. NCBI lineage: Eukaryota > Viridiplantae > Streptophyta > Magnoliopsida > Caryophyllales > Amaranthaceae > Beta > Beta lomatogona. The sequence continues at coordinate 113,324 of CANSNZ010000010.1, forward strand.
AGTTTTTTCATGTAAGAAACATAAAAATGTCCTAAACGATTGTTCCAAACATCCATAGACTCAACAATATAAGCAAAAGAGGTACTTCCAATATTATTCAAAACATTCACCACAAACAATCCTCCACTAAGGTAACCTTTCCCAACAAAGTCTCCATTCTTAGTAATAACAATCTTGTCCGCCTCAAAGACAAGCTTTAAAGCTGGCTTTGTTGAGAAGGGCACCCGAAACAAGATTCCTCCTAAGGGAGAGAACATACAAGACATTACTCAAAAATAAAGTTTTTCCGAAAGTGAGTTTAAGGTGGACCTTCCCTTTGCCAAGAACTCCGCGGTGCTACTATTTCCCATGTAAACATGGTCTCCATCGGTAGCATCTTCAAAGAGTTTCGGTAGTCATTCCATGAAGGTGGGAATTTCTCCAAAAGCACATTTGCTTGAAGAGTCTCACACATTTTCATCCCTTCACCAAGGATATCGGTGACAATGTTCTCATAGCCATGAACTTGATCCATGATGGATTTGTCATCCGTCATCTTGAAATTCATCCACTTACCAACAACATACTTCTTCTTACCGGCATCATCAGCACCATACTTCTTTTGCTAAGTGTCCCAAATGGACTTGCTTGATCGATTGGTGATAAGGAGATCAAATAAAATTCCACTTACATGATGAAGGATATGAGCTCGAACAAGCTTGTTGTCTTTCTCCTTCTTGGTCAATGCATCCGCCGCTTTCTTGATATCCTCCGCCGAAAGGGAGGCATTCGGGGCTACCGCCTTACTTGCTTCAATTGCTTCAATCACATCCTCATAGAGGACATAATCAATTTCAAGTTGCTCAAAAAAGATCAACAATTTTTGTGACCATCTCTTATAGTTCTTGCCATCAAGAGGCTCCAACTTAGAGATGTCGGGAAGAGTCTTGTTCAACATTGGATTACCCAAAACAATCGACATAATATCTCGTTTTCAAATTGTTGTAATAAAATGTTTTCAAGGCTAGAATGAAGAACAAGAAATGAACAAGAAATTAGAACTTGTTGTGCCGTGGTAAACAAACCACTACCTTGAAAACGAGATTCGGTGCAACCGGGGTGCACAATTGTACTCACCGATTCGTTCCCTAAGGTTTACACAACTCTCACCACACAATGGCACTCTTGGGTGTGAGATGGAGTTACTAAAACTTATGCCCAAAAGGATGAAGAAAAGAAGAAGAGAAAGATGAGTAGTATATATCTTAAAATCAGAAAAATGATTATATTTAAAGGAGAGAAGGAAAAGAAGTAACCTCCCAAAAGCAATCAAAAGACTCCAAGGAATCCAATGATAAAATAAATCCACTTTAAAGCTTATGGAGATGAAGAAATGAAAACTCCCATAATCAAGAGGAATAATGGAGAACATAAATTACCATCATAAGGATGAAAACCATCCTTAACCACGTAATTAAAAGGGGGTTACACAAAGTATCCAAGGAAGAAATTAAAGTCCGGAAAAATCGTGACTTTAGGCCCCGCCCCGATCGGGCCCGAGACAAGAAGCAGAAGCAACACAGGACACCCGACCCAGCGAACCCCGCCCGATCGGGCCCGAGACGAAACATGCTGAAACTTCACAGGACGCCCGACCGGACGAACCCCGCCCGATCGGGCAGAAACAGCGAACAACGAGACGACCGCCCGATCGGACGCCTCTAATTTTGCCCGTTTTTCCTCTTTATTTCCAACAAGTCAAAATGGTCACACGAAAAGAAAAGTACTCAATCGAAGACTTGTTTATTGGATCATCAGAACATCTCAAGATATCACCTTTAAATTAAATCCAAGTCATTACAAGAGTTCAGAAGAAAAAATCACAAAAGCAAACAAATTACACACTTTAAACAACTAAGGTAACAAGTACTATAATTTCAAAAAAAAAAAAAAAAAAAGGTAACAAGTACTATAACTTAATCCATAAATAGCATACCAGCAAAGAAAATTTCCATCTTTATCAGAGTTCAAACTCAAACTAGAATGACAAAAGTATAAATATTTAAGGATTTTTTAAAAAGAATAATACAAACTTTTGGCCGTTCTCTCGCAATAATACAAACTTTTGATTATTTTTTAATAATACAAACTTTACATCAAAATTCCTCCAATAGGACAATACCGGTAGTTAATTTGTTATAGGAGGTAAACAAGCTGACGTGACACTCTCTAGAACACGTGTCTTTATTTGATTGGCTGATTTTTTAAATTTTATTTAAATTTTGAAAAAAAAAACCACAATTTTGCTTTTTTTTTTCTTTCTTAACCTGCTCCCCCCTCCATTCTCTTTCTCACCCCTCCACCCCAACCCCACCCCTAGCCCCTGCCTGCCTGCATAACCACTTCAGCCCGAAACCACACCGCTCCCCTCCGACTACCAACCCCCATTTCTGGCCCCTCCCCCACCCCGAAATCACATCGCACTCCTCCGACGACCACACCTGGCCCCTCCACCCTGCCCTTCCCCCACCCCCCACCCCTACCCCCACCCCCTGGCCCCCCATCCTATGAAACCTCGAAACCACTCCCCATCCCCTCCCCCCACCCCGAAACCACTCCGCACCCCCACAGCGAAATGTCGCAACTAGTGCTCGAGCGGAAGAGAGGACATCAGAGTAGCGAACTACGGCGGATTGAGGGAGAGAGAGGATATGTTCGTGCGTGAAAGGTGGTTGTTTTTCGGGTGAAGGAGTAGGGTTTTGTGTGGTTTCGGGTGGGGTGGGGTTGTTTCGATTGGTGCTTTTGGGCGGGGTGGAGCTATTTTAGGTGGTGGTGGGGTTGTTTCGGTTGGTGCTTTTGGGTGGGGTGGAGCTATTTTAGGTGGTGGCAGGGTTGTTTCGGTTGTTGGGTTTGGTGGGCTTGCTTCATATGGTGGTGGTTTTAGGTTGTGGAGTAGTGGTGGGGTTACTTTGGGTGGTGGTGGCCTGGTGGGGTGGTAGTTTAGGGTCAATGGTGGTAGTTTAGGTGGTGGCCGGAGTGGTGCTTAAGGATGGAGGGGTGGCAGTTCCAGTGGCAAAGTGGTGGTGGTTGGGGTAAGGGGTGGGGGTTTCAGTTGGTTGGGGGAAGAGAGGAGAGATAATTTTTTTGGGTTTTTTAAAAAAAAATCTACCTGTACAGGTTACAAGTCAACTTGACTTACTGGAAGAATTTTGATGTAAAGTTTGTATTATTAAAAAATAATCAAAAATTTGTATTATTGTAGTTAAAAAATCTAATTTTTAACAGAAATGTGACAATATATTAGTAGGGATTTCTCATATTTCATAACATAATCTTGAAAACAAGATAAATGCAAATCAATATATCATATAACTAATATATAAAGCAGAGTACAAAAGCCAGCTCACGAGGACGTGACATTTGACGTACTCATTGGACGCCATTTCTCGCCCATTAAGTGTCATGTCCTATTTTTTTGAATATAAATAGAGTTCTAAATTGATTAAAATACAAATATAGAGTTGGGTTCACAATGAAAAACTTAAATATAGTAAATTGATTATAACTTTTAATATATAGTTCGTAAAATTATAATTTTTGTACCATTGGAAAGTGTTTAAAAAGTACTCCCTCCGTCCTTTATTAGTTTACCCACTTTGACTTATAACACTATTCATCTTTATTACTTTGATCATCATTTGTGCTTTATATATAAGGAAAAATATAATCATGTGGGATATCGTTTGATTCGTCTCAATATGTAGTTGCAGAATATCAAATTTTTATAATTTTTACAAATATATAATTAGAGATATAATTACTCAAAGTTTTACATCGATAAATGTGAAAAGTCAAAACGGGTAAACTAATAAAGGACGGAGGAGGGTGTACATTAAAATAAGATCCATTTATACTATATTTAAAATTTTATATTAAAGTAACATATAAAAGGAAATATTGACTATACTACGTATTAAAGTAACCTACTGCAATTGGATTTAGCGATTCAATCAGTATTAGGGTTAAAATATTAAAGTAACCTACTACAATTGGAATTAGGGATTCAATTAGAATTAGGGTTGTTATAAGAGATTCAAAGTTATATATATACTAGATTGTAGCGGTCAACTTTGCACGTTGAGTTTTCTTCCCTATATTTTATTTCCACTTAAACTAATTACGTGAACTACACATTATAGATTTTTAGCGGTCAACTTTGCACATTGAGTTTTTCCCAAGGTACGGTTTCTAATAAATATACTCCTCGTATTTTCTTTTCCTTTGATAAGAAACATATGTTGCATCCTTCGTCTCCTCCAAACATGAATGTTGGATAATCATGTTGGTCTATTGAGACTTGAAGGGCACCATAGCAACATACCGTAGCAACATACCTTATCAACATACCATAGCAATATTACTAATCCTTCATAATTTAACAAATTGTTTCATTTTTATATGACAGGTGCTTTTGTTTAATTTGTAAACACAATGAGTACTAAAAGAAAGGTAAGTTTTATATTGAACTTTCTCCATTAACTTTTCATTGGTCTAGAACATATATGCGATGACTTAAGCATTTGACCAAAAATAAACTTACGCACTATGCTATTGTAAATAAAAAGGTCAAGGATATCAATTGAACGAATCAGGTACAATATGATCAAGGATTTGAGCAAAGAATGGCAAGATTAAAATATATTTAAAAAATAGAGTTCTACATATATTCAAATACATAAAAATAGAGCACTATGTAATTGAGAGTTACTATAAAATCAACATACTTCGATGATTTCAGGTACTAATCGGAGATTGAAGACCAATTTTGAGGTCTAATAGAAACAAAGAATTAAGAGAGAGAAACAATAGTACTTCTATTTCCATTTACCAAAATCTTCAATTAGAGGTCAAACCTCTGTACTAAAGCAAACAAAATAAATAGAAAGCGTGTAAGCATCTCGTATCTACAATTATTAAAACACTTAAATGGACCTGATGTACATTAATGTTGGTAATTCATATTAAATTCATATAGTGAAGTGATTTTTATACAGATATAGTGAATTTCTATACAATATACTGGATTTTATTAACGGAAAACATATAGTGAAATAATATGCAGTATAGTGGAGGTTTTAGGTTTAGTGTTTTAACATGCAGGAAGATGTAGGTTGTGCTGTATATCATGACATGTGTTTTAACATATAAAAAATATGTGTTTCTGCATGATAGAGTGAATGTCTGAATCATATAGTGAGTTTCGCATGATATAATGAGTGTCTAACCGATATAGTTGATTGTTCGAAATGATGTAGTTTCTGCATGAAATAGTATGTTTCTAAATGATATAGTGAGTTTCTTCATGACATATAAATTAGAAACCAACGTCAAAGATAATGACAAAATCATATTATAACTTTTTTTTTTTTTTGAGGGGTCATATTATAACTTTTAGTTGTTCTATGTCAGGCAAAAATAACGGTCAAAAATAGGGGTGTAAATATTAAAAACTCAACCTCTTCTTCACGAAAAAGCCCGAGCATTTGCCCGGGTCCCAATACTAGTATATATATAAAGGATGAACTTTTCGGGATCATAGGGAGCTCCTCAAGATTTCGAGGCCATAGAGCACGCCACATAGGATTGCCATTAATTTTTATTTTTATTTTTTACAAAAATAGAGTTCTTCAAAGATTTAAATACATATAAGGAGCTTTGGATAAGCGAAAATTAGAGTTTGGTTTTGAATGAACAACTTAAAGTATTATATTATGTAATTTGTGCATAACTTTTGCTACGTAATTCGGAATATTATAATTTTGGTACCATTGGATAGTGCTCGAAATATGCTCCAAAATAAGATCCATGCACAATAGTTCTACAACTTATGAAATAGAGAGCACCACGTATGATTGTCATGTCATTAATTTTTATTTTTAAATATTTTGAAAAATAGAGTTCTACACATATTTAAATACATAAAACGAGTTTTGAATGGGGAGGAATTAGAGTTTTTTTAAATAAAAAACCTAATAACTTTTGCTACCTAATTCAAAACATTTTAATTTTTTACGAGAGAGTGTTTGAAATGTGCTTCAAAATGAGAACCATTTACAATATAGTTTTACAACTCATGAAAACATATTTAATTAGATGAATGGTAAGACATTTTTAGTCTTTCTTTTAGATAAATATAATAATAATAAGGGTATAAGTATAGTGTACAATATGTGAATATAGTATTTTATAGTAGGTTCAATTTACAAGATTAAACATATTATCTTTCAAATCATCGGCCTTACTCAACTCGAACCAAAACAATTTCGTATTGCAACAAAATATACTAAAGAAACTTTGTTGGTACAACATATACTAAATTCTATAGCGATAAAAATACACATATATTAGAGTTTTCAATGATGAAAAAATTAGAGTTTGATTTTAAAACACAACCTTAGAATATTATATTGATCGGCTCCATCTAAGCATGCCATGTCATTTTTTAAAATTTTTAATTTAAAAAAAATAATGTTCAACATAGTTATAAATACATATGAGTTGTTTTGGATAAGTGAAGATTATTACGGTTTGATTTTAAATAAACAACCTAAATTATTATACTATGTAAATTGAATATCACTTTTGCTACAAATTCGCAATAATTTTGATTTTTTATACCATTAGAGAGTGCTTGAAACATGCTTCGAAATAAGTTCCATATATCATATAGTTTTACAACTTATGAAAATTTATTTATTTAGATGAACAATAACATATTATTTATTTTTTTATTTTAAATACATATAAAAATAACTATAAAAATAGCAAATTATATGTGACAATAACAATTATGTCTTTCAAAATCATACTTTTAAAAATTGAGTTATATAAAGATAGAATACATATCTATAATTTTGAACCTATAACATACCACGGAGGCATTGCATGAAAAATCAAATAAAAGTTTGTAAACTACATTGCAGAGGTATTATGCAATTGGCTAATTATTTTATTCCTAGAATATTTATTATATACATATTTAATTATGTTTGTCTTTTCCATATATCTATATGTCGTATCTTATTTTTCTTCTCCATGAACTTAATTCTACTAAAACTAATTGGAAAAACAAGGTTCGCGTTTCTAGACTATTTGAGGTCACGGATCATAAAAAGGGGGAAGTTTGATAATTCTTGATATGGTCATGATTGATGAAGAGGTATTTTTTTTCTCTTAAATAGTATTTTCGATTATTAGTAGAGGTTAGTTTTATATTTAATTAATTTTATTCATGATACCATCATTATGATTTTTTTTTTTGGTTTTCCCTTCTTCCATTTTATATGTGTTAGTGTTTATATGTGCTATATTAAAAGTTGAAGTTGTGGATGGCACTCGATCATGTTTTACTCTATTCTTTTGGTCCTGCATCTATTAAATAGTTACCCTCTACTTTCTTAAAGTATCATTCGGGCATTCTTCATGTTAAATAGCTATTGTTAGTCGTACCAATTATTGGGATACCATTTAATAATAGACTTAGCTACAATATTTCAATTGAATATTAAAAAATACAAAATTTATATATCGTAATAACAAATCTATAAATAGTGTATATACTTTCTCTGTTCTTTTTCTATAGCAACAATGGGTTTGGACATGGTTTTTATGGAAATGAAAAAAATGGGTAGTTTAGCATAGAGGTACCCCTTTAATTAACTAGAGTAGGGGATAAGTAAATCCTTAATAAAGTAAACGCAACTTTAATTTATAAGGCAATTTGAGTAATTAATGATGATTTTATTAACATAAAGTAAAGATAATATTGTCAACTATAGTTTTTTTTTTTTTTTTTTTTACCAAAGTGGAGTAGTTCCAATAGATGAAACTACCCAAAGTGATAATTGTTGCAAATGAATTAGAACGAGAGAAGTATGTAAATACAATAGTATTGAAAATCCTCATTTCACAAGTAATATAAAATCAACAATGTTAACCAAAAATTTGCAAAAAAATAAAATAAAAAACAACTCGTGCAATACGGGCTTCAAAACTAGTAAATTATAGAGTAAGAAATATGGAAGTTACCTGTATCTAGGAGAGTAGAGAAAAGTTTATTCAAATGATTTAGAGTTTTATGGTTCTTAGGAGATGATACAACAATATCTATCTATGCTAATATATTAAAGGCGTGCCTTAATCAGGAATGGTGCCACGTGGCGCTCTCCCTAAGGGAGTTTTGCTCCATGTAATCCACAACAATAAAAAAAATTAGAAATTGCATAGAATAGGATTTGATCTCGAGACCTCAAGAACATATACTAAAGTCTTAACCACTTGACCAAATAACATTTATTGTTATCATTTTAAAGTATAATATTAATAAATGAAAATTTTCCTTACCCGGGGTGTAGCCGGGCCTAAAGGGCCTATTCTCCCCAGACTTATTTTCAGTTCAGTTCCTAAATTATTATCGTTGCTATTAGTTATAATTCAGTTCAATTCAGTTGCAATTAGTTCAGTTCATTTCAGTTGTTTTATGCCGAAGAGAACAGGCCTTAATAACTAGTTTGTGTTTTATATCATGCAAATTAAAGATGCTGAGAAAGATCTATTACACAAATTTTGGTTGATCTGATTTACATGCAACAGGTACGTTTCTCTCCTTCTTTGTATGCCATTAATCATGCTATCTCATTGCTAAACCTCCTAATTCTACTACTTAATTTTACTGCTTGTTATTCCCATTTTTGATTTTTAATTAAATGGGATCTGTTACAAATTTGCGTTTATATTGTTGATTGGGCTTCTTTTTTGTGAGTGGTCTTGGGCTTAAAAGGAGCGGTTGACTGTTTATTTGTTTGATGAAATCTGACACATGTTCTTATTCCTACTTTTACTCGGAAGAGAAATCCTAAAGGGTTTCTAAGTAACAAGACACAACTCGTCCTCTATAAATTAATGTTTCATAACTACTCATAAGTCATATAGGTCATAGGTTCATACTTCATATAATTACATCACATTAATTAAAAACCTCCATCAATGGCATGCATGAGTGACATTCCTGCCGGAATTGCTAGAAAAATTGCTGTTGAGCATCTTGATAATCTAGAAGATATTGAAAGTTTCTCAAAGGTTTGTTCTTTGTGGAGATCTGAAACTAGGGATGTTAATTTTACCAATTTCTGCCCCTCCAAAAACACCCAACTTCCGTGGCTGATGTTGGCTGATTCACCCACTACTTCGTACCGCCGATTTTACAACATATCCAAACGCATGTTTCTTAAGATTGATCTTCCCCGATTAGAGCACGACCTCGCGCACGATCACGATCACCGCAGGTTTTTCTCTTCTAAAGGATGGCTCATTAGTGTCACTAGGAAACAAGCCCTTATTACTTTTTTTGATCCTTTCACTGCTACTCTCATCAAACCACCTAGTATCCCAATCCTTTCCTTTCCAGACGGCGATATATGGGACGGCGGAATGTATTTGTATCACTTTCACAAATTTATTTTCTCTGATAGTGCTAGGCACTCCTCTGATTTCCAGGTTGCCATGATTTTCGATATACCTAAACATATCGCATTTTGGAGACCAGGCCAACAACTTTGGATTGAGCCTAATATGGGTTTTGTGGTTCGTCAGATTGAGGACGTTTGTTTTTTCAGGGGAGAATTTTATGGCATTAATCATTATTCACAAGTGATTGCTTTCGGAGATGAGCTCTCAAACCGACCACCTCGAGTGGTTGCGGATTTTAAATCTCAAGGTCTTACACGTGAGATACCTCAGTTTTTTTACATAGTCGTCTCCAACCAAGACACATTGCTGATTGTACATAAGGAGGTGTCCCATGACGATGAGCCTGACATCGGCGACATGTATAATGATAATAATAATCCCAATAGGTATAGGTATTGGACTAAATCGTTCCAGTTAATTGAGCTTAATGTTGATGATGGCAAAACCAAACTTATCCACGATATAGGGAATAGGGCTTTATTCGTAGGTTACAACTCTACTTTCTTTGTCGATGTTGAGGATGATGCATCACCTTCATCCTTGGATCAACGTAGACGTGGTTGCAGACCTAATTCAATTTATTTTACAGATGATGACTACGAGTCATATTACTGCAATAATCCACAACATGAAGGGGGAAAAGAATTGGGCATATTTTGCTTGAAAGAAGGCAAGAAGGTTGAACCAATCTATGAAGGTCCTTCCCGATACAATGATGTCACCCCACCCATATGGGTGGAGCTCCCTCACTATTAAAGTGGAACTCGTACTAGAACAATTAATTGTATTTTGTTTTTTACTATTTTATTTTCTGGACAATATTTATTATTATTGCAAAGTTGCAGTGCAATTACTCAATTTCTAACATTTTTGAAGAGAATATATGTAGTCGAAGCCAACTGGTAGGGATGTTTTTGTTTAGTTTGCCGTCTATTTTCTACTTTTCCTCTTCATGGCCCTTCTTTTCTTGACTTTTTGTATGTTTGATTTGAATGTGGAAAATTTGTTGATGTAAAATAGTGCAACAACTGCAGGATAAATAATCTTCTGAATGCGGTGCATGTAAACGGATCTTAACGAGCAATTATAATTTTTTGCATTTGGAAAGTGTTTAAAAGAAATCTTTCCTCCGTCCTTTATTAGTTTACCTACTTTGACTTATAACACTATTCATCTTTATTACTTTGTTCATCATTTGTGCTTTATATATAAGGTTAAATATAATCATGTGGGATATCGTTTGATTCGTCTCAATATGTAGTTGCGAGAATATCAAATTTTTATAATTTTTACAAATATATAATTAGAGATATAATTACTCAAAGTTTTACATCGATAAATGTGAAAAGTCAAAACGGGTAAACTAATAAAGGACAGAGGGAGTACTTTAAAATAAGATCCATTTATACTATATTTAAAATTTTATATTAAATTAACATATAAAAGGAAATATTGACTATACTACGTATTAAAGTAACCTACCGCAATTGGAATTAGTTATTCAATCAGTATTAGCGTTAAAATATTAAAGTAACCTACCGCAATTGGAATTAGGGATTCAATTAGAATTAGGGTTGTTATAAGAGATTCAAAGTTATATACATAAACTAGATTGTCGGCGGTCAACTTTGCACATTGAGTTTTCTTCCCTATATTTTATTTCCACTTAAACTAATAACGTGAACTACATATTATAGATTTTTAGCGGTCAACTTTGCACATTGAGTTTTCCCCAAGGTACATTTCTAATAAATATACTCCTTGGATTTTCTTTTCCTTTGATAAGAAACAAATGTTGCATCCTTCGTCTTATCCAAACATGAATGTTGGATAATCATGTTGGTCTATTGAGACTTGAAGGGTACCGTAGCAACATACCTTATCAACATACCATAGCAATATTACCAATCCTTCATATTTTAACAAATTGTTTCATATTTATATGACAGGTGCTTTTGTTTAATTTGTAAACACAATGAGTACTAAAGAAAGGTAAGTTTTATATCGAACTTTCTCCATTAACTTTTCATTGGTCTAGAACATATACTGATGACTTAAGCATTTGAACAAAATTAAACTTACGCACTATGCTATTGTAAATAAAAAAGATCAAGGATATCAATTGAACCATTCAGGTACAATATGATCAAGGATTTGAGCAAAGAAAGGCAAGATTAAAATATATTAAAAACATAGAGTTCTATATATATTCAAATACACAAAAATAGAGCACTATGTAATTGAGAGTTAATATAAAATCAACATACTTCGATGATTTCAGGTACTAATCGGAGATTGAAGACCAATTTTGAGGTTTAATAGAAACAAAGAATTAAGAGAGAGAAACAAAAGTACTTCTATTTCCATTTACCAAGTTCTTATCTTCAATTATAGGTCAAACCTCTGTACTAAAGCAAACAAAATAAATAGAAAGCGTGTAAGCATCTCGTATCTACAATTATTAAAACACTTAAATGGACCTGATGTACATTAATGTTGGTAATTCATATTAAATTCATATAGTGAAGTGATTTTTATATAGATATAGTGAATTTCTATACAATATGCTGGATTTTATTAACGGAAAACATATAGTGAAATAATATGCAGTATAGTGGAGGTTTTAGTTTTAGTGTTTTAACATGCAAGAAGATGTAGGTTGTGTTGTATACCGTGACATGTGCTTTAACATATAAAAAATATGTGTTTGTGCATGATAGAGTGAATGTCTGAATCATATAGTGAGTTTCTGCATGATATAAAGAGTGTCTAATGATATAGTTGATTGTTCAGAAATGATGTAGTTTCTGCATGATATAGTATGTTTCCAAATGATATAGTGAGTTTCTTCATGACATATAAATTGGAAACCAACGTCAAAGATAATGGCAAAATCATATTATAACTTTTAGTTCTTCTATGTCAGACAAAAATAACGGCAAAAATAGGGGTGTAAATATTTAAAAACTCTACCTCTTCTTCACGAAAAAGCCCGAGCATTTGCCCGGGTCCCAATACTAGTACATATATATATATATAAAGGATGAACTTTTCAGGATCATAGGGAGTTCCTCAAGATTTCGAGGCCATAGATCGCGCCACGTAGGATTGCCATGTCATTAATTTTAATATTTATATTTTACAAAAATAGAGTTCTACATAGATTTAAATACATATAAGGAGCTTCGGATAAGCGAAAATTAGAGTTTGGTTTTGAATGAACAACCTAAATTATTATTTTATGTAATTTGTGTATAACTTTTGCTACGTAATTCGGAATATTATAATTTTTGTACCATTGGATAGTGCTCGAAATATGCTCCAAAATAAGATCCATGTACAATATAGTTCTACAACTTATTAAATAGAGAGTACTACGTATGATTGTGATAGGCTAAAGTCGTATCACCTTATCAAAAATAACCTAAGGTCCACTAACAAGTAGTCAGGGAAGTCAGGATCGAATCCACAGGGAGAAAGTTATATTATTGTATACGAATTCTAATATTATACTAACTAAATCAGTTGAAAATGGGTGTGTGACTAAACTAATAGACAAATGATAAAACTAAATATGAAGGTAAGAATCAATTAATAAAGAACTAGGACTATGGATCACTATGCATACAATTCGGGAAATCAGAGACGAATAATAACTACCCAATAAGTCAATTTATCTAGGGCACATGTAATTTCTCTCGAACATTACCTCCCTCAAAGATCACCTAGCCGTTCTCGCATGGTCAAGGATCACTATGCCTAATGATTGAAAGCCTATACGAAATCTCTCCCGTCGAAGTAGATTCAATATTGCGATAATAGAAATACAAATCAGGCCTAATTCATAAATCTAGCATGAACGATTCAATCACAGGAAACAATTGAAATAAAGGGTAATTATATTAATCTATTAATCCCTCATTGCATACATAGATCCCCACAATCCTAGAAATAAAACTACTCACTCATGTTTGAGAATCCAATAACAAATTCCATATAAAAATCCATACTATGAACTATTTCAAATAACTAAGAAATTACTCTAATCAATAATAGAGGAAGCAAACAATAATGGAGAAAACAAGGAAGAAGATTACCAAATTAAAGAACTATATTGAACTTGCGAATAATCCAAAGGTTTGATCTTGAATCACAATGAAAAGTAATAAAAACTAGGGTTCTTGAGAGAATCTATGAGAAAATAAGAGCTAAAACAAAGATGAATCCCATATTCTCTAATTTTCCTATTTATACTAAGTAGCCCGGAAATCATTAAATGAGCGCGCGGAAGAGAAGCCCGATCGGGCCAAGTCAGCCCGATCAAATCGGGTTAAAAACAGCAGCATAAATCCAAAACTAGGTCTCGCCCGATTCAATCGGGCCGACACGCCCGATGGGATCGGGCCGCACACCAACTATGAGCATCCAGCGCACAACACCGCCAAGAACGCCCGATGAAATCGGGCCGGACCGCCCGATCGGGCTTGACAACGAACTTACGAACGGGCAACGTCGCCCGATCGGGCCCGCAACAATACTTGTTTCTAATGGCGATGAACGCCCGATCGGGCTTGAGGCGCCCGACGTCATCGGGCTAAGGTCCGATTCCTCCTTCCTTGGCTTCAGACGCTAAGGCTTCAATCCTCCTTTTGTCCAAGGCCTCGGAAAGTATTCTCGGGACCCCCGAACTCATCATATATGTCTTCGAACCTCTCCAATCCAGTGTAATGGTCAGATAGTGGTAGAAAATAGGGAGATAGCTCCCTAAAACCTGCAATCAGACAAAGAACAGAAAACTACAACTCGATGGAGAAAGTTAGCATAAAATGGCTCCTAAGAGCACCATTGATACACATTTTAGCTCAAATATAGGGGGAAAAACACTATATAAAACCATAACATCAAACTCCCCTAAGCTAAACCTTTTCTTGTCCTCAAGCAAAGCATAACATGAATGAGAATTGGATTGCTTCACCCCTCAGATAGGAAAGTTTAAACTCAATTATTTCCAACTCAAAATCGTTCAAGCAAGCAAAATTCAAGTTCAGTTGCTCAGATCACACGACTACCAATCACTTAAGTAAACCATCAGACGCAACTGCCCTACATATCATGCAAATCTTGAAAAGGTGCTCATCGAGGTGTCACTCCTCTCAATTTTATGGCAGGCAAAATATGTGCCCGATCGCTCACCAACCCAACCATGATAGCCCTTCCCACTCACACTCTCATGTGTTTAGAAAGGTATAATATCGCTCATCCTAATCAAGTCGACTCAAATAACAAACTTAATCTTCAACTTTGGCATGTTGACTCAGTATTATTCCAATAAACAATCAAACACGTGCTCAAAAGGTCTTTCTCAGGGTTGTAATGGGGCTCGGGTAAAGGTACGGAAATTATTTAGGGAATGTGGTGGAAAAGCCAAGAAAGGGGATCAAAAAACACTAGTAGGACTAAGTGTGGTCGAAACAACTCCCATGGCATCAACAACATAACCAAGATAACAACCAACTCTTGAAATTTCACGAACCAACCAATAATTGCATCTTTCAACATAATTTCCAATGCTTTGAAAGTTAACGAGTGAAGATCATAGAAATTTTTCAAATTTTTTCACTATCATTTTTTCACTTTATTTTTTTCTTTTTCTTTCTTTTCTTTGTACCAAAATATCATTATTTTCCAACCACCCTACGGAATCAACCACACAATATGATATAAACTTAACAAATGCTCCCCCAAGCTAGGATTGGGACAATAGTCATTGCAAAGGCTCAAGGTGTGTAATATGGTTTAATATAGATCCAAAAAGAAGTCATTAGGCTCAGCGGGGATATGGGTGAAAATTCATTAAACAACTCTGAGGCTTAAAATTAAACAAATGAACGCCTCTATCACAGCACATGCCTAAAGTTACCAGAACTCAACGAGTACAATGCCAAAGCCAAGATAAGAATGCTACAAGGAACTAACACACAAGAATAGATCGGATATAGAGATAAATCCGAGGGCTATAATGAATCCTCACAATCTAACCAATTCAAGCATTCAGTTAAAATAGGCACTTTATCATCAAAATTCACTCAAGATCAAGGCAATCAGAGATCACATCACAACATCCCAATCACAAATGCCCAACTATCCAGTATAAAGAGTTAAATCGTTTTTCAAAACAAAGTTCGGGGCACAGGGAAGCAATCAATCTATTCGTCTTCAACTCGTATTTTTGTGTTTTTTTCAGCAATATTTCATTTTTTTGTGATTTTTCATTTTTTTCAAAGCAATTAAACTAACTTAACTAACCTAAAAAGCAGTAAAACAAAAAGAAAACAATACTAATACTTACAGAAATCCTCCCCCAAGCTGAACTTGGCAATGGCCTCATTGCAACAAGGGAAAGGAAAGGGACATGGACATCAGCCGCCCATCAGCCTGGATCGAGCAGTTTAGTAGCCACATGTTGTACCACCGCTTGCAACCCGCGTCGGACTGTAATGCTAGTGTGGTGGCCCTCATGTAGATGAATGTGATGCTCATTAAAGTTGGGGCTTATTCCTGTCAAATCATCAGTGCTATAGCCAATGGTCTTTTTGTGAGTTTGTAAGACCGTTAGAAAATGTTCATCACCTGCAATAGGCTCTAAGACAAGCACATCATTTGAATTAGCATGGGAGGGGGAATGAGGCATGCAATCATGGATCGGTTCATCTATAACATCAACACTATAACATGATTCCTCTAGCATTGGGCTTTTAGGTGCATTGTTTAGGCTAAACATGACCTTATCATCCCCCACGGTCAGTGTCAGTTTCCCACTCTTAACATCTATCACGCCCCCAGCGGTATGGAGGAAAGGTCTCCCAAGGATAATGGGTGTTTGAGTGTCTTCGGCCATGTCTAATTTAACAAAGTCCACGGGGATAAAGAATTTACCTACTCTAACGAGAACGTCCTCTAATATACCTAGGGGGTATTTTACGTAACGGTCGACCATTTGCGAGTAATGGTAGTACATTTTAATTTACCCATGTTCGATTTGCTTACAGATAGAAAGAGGCATGACACTTACACTTGGCACCCAAATCACATAAAGCTTTGTCGATAAATATGGTGCCAATATGACGGGGGGATGGAAAAACTCCCTGGATCTTTCAATTTAGGTGGAGACTGGTTTTGTAAAAGAGCGTTGCATTCAGCAGTAAAAGCCACAGTCTCCACCTCATTGAGAGTCCGCTTCCTCATCAACAGTTCTTTCAAAAATTTAGAATAAGCAGGCACTTGATTTATGAATACAGTAAAAGGAACTGTTACCTGCAGATTTTTTACCACCTCTAAAAACTTACCATACTGGTGGTCGAGCTTCTTCTTGAGCATCGGCTCGGGGAATGGTAGCTTGATCACTGGGAGGCACGGTTTTCTCCTTAGTCACCTCCATAGTCTTGTCTGCGGCTCCTTGCTGCACTGTGGTTCGGCATCCTCAGGCACTTCTTGTTAGGGATGGCAATTACCCATGGGTGAGTGGATTATCCATCCACCCGCCCCGAATAAATGGGTGAAAACCCGCGGTGGAGCGAATGACTGGCGGGTGATGGATGGATCGGGTGATGGATCGGGTCGGATGTGGATGACTTTTTTTTTACCCATCACCCGATCCATCACCCGATCCATCACCCGCTCCATCCATCCACCCGTTTTTATATATATATATATATATATAAATTGTTTTAAAATTTTTACTGCCACTTACCATTTAATGTAATAAAAAAAACTTATACGGTTGGCGAGTTGATTAAGTTTTCAATATTAATTTTTTTTTAAAAATTGTTAAATCTACAATTTTTTTTTTTTTTTAGTATCACCCGTTTCCCCACCCGCTCCACCCGCCCCACCCGCGGATGATGGGTGGAGCGGATATGGATGGAATTTTTCGCGGGTGATGGATGGTGTGGATGGAGTTTTGGGTCGCGGGTGATGGGGCGGATGATGCTCCACCCGATCCACCTCCGATCCATTGCCATCCCTACTTCTTGTGGTTTCTTAGCAATTGATGATTCCACCTCTAGCATTGCCGGAGCATTGTACTCCACTCCGCTTCGAAGGGTAATAGCATTGGCAGTGTCCCTTGGTTGCATTGGTTGGGAAGGTAGTGACCCAGATGGCCTACTAGCAGATGAACTAGCCAGCTGAGCTATTTGTGACTCCAACATCTTATTGTGTGTCCCTTGTTGCTTATTCTGACCATGCAGGCTCTCAAATTGAGACCTGGTATCTGCTTGAAAGGAAATAATACCTTTTCGCATCTTGCAACATTAGACTTTTGAGTTCAGCAATAGCTGGGTCTGAAGGAGGTGTAGAATGATGCTGTTGAAACTGAATTCTCTGATATCCAGGAGGAGCTTGTGGTTGATATTGTTGTTGTTGTTGTTGATGCTGTGGATAATGTTGTTGTTGCGGATTCATCACATTATTACTCCTATACGAGAGATTTGGATGATCTCTCATCCCAGGATTATATGTATTGGAGTAAGGATCGAACTGGGGCTTGTGTTGGGATTGTAAAGCGTGCACTGGCTCACTAGAATGTGAAAGAGCGGGGCACTCTTGAGAGTTATGTCCAGCTATCCCACAAGCGTCACAGATGAAAGCATTGTGACCAGAAACCCTAGCCATAGCATTGACACTCATGTGAGGGGAGGAATTGTTACCTAGCTTCAAAGAATCAATCTTCTGGTGAAGAGCAGCTAGTTGTCCGGTCAGTAAAGAAATGGCTTCTACATCATGTTTGCCTCCCTTTGTCATAGAAGAACGAATAGTAGACGCTTGGTTAGAAGCGAGTTTCTCTAGAAGTTCATACCCTTCGTCTACGGCTTTATCCATGAAGAACCCACCAGCAGCTCCATCAATTACCCGTCTCGTATCTGCATCAACTCTAGTGTAGAAAATGTGGCACAGATACCACTTGTCAAAACCATGATGGGGACAAAGACACTGCAGATCTTTGAATCTTTCCCATGCTTCATATAGTGACTCTCCAGGATCTTGGGTGAAGTTACTATGGCATGACGCATATCTGCAATCTTTTGGTAAGGGTACCACTTGATGAGAAAAATCTTTGAGAGCTCTGCCCAGGTGGTGATGGTGGAAGGCAGCTTATTATACCAAAACAGAGCTTTGTCGCGCAGAGAAAAACCAAATAAGATGAGTTTCATCTCATCAACAGTAACACCAACTTGCTTCTGAGTAGCATAACATTGTAAAAACCGCTGCAGGTGCTGATTTGGGTCTTCATATGGTAACCCAGCAAACTGATTACTCTGAACCATGTTCAGAACATGAGACTTGATTTCAAAGTTTGCAGCAGCAATAGTAGGCAACCGTACCCCAGTGGGCACATTATCAGGAGATGGTTGTGCATAGTCTCCGAAGGTCGGTTTAGCTTCGTCACCCATTCTAGCAGTAATAGGTGAGGCAGGGAAGCCTTGTTGTGGTGAAGATGGTGGAGAAGGTGCCTTTTGGGAAGGTGTCCCTGCAGACAACTTGATTTGCTTAGTTGTCTTTTTGAGTCTACGAGCAGTCTTTTCAATCTCCGAGTCAAATGGAATGAGATCAGGGGATTTCAATTTCCTACTCATACATCAAAAACACTAAAACAAACGTGAGATGCTCCAAAGAACAGGTGTTCTTCGGAGTAGAGGTTAGTGTAATACTATAATTCAGACAAAATAAAAATAAACCGTCTCACCGGCAACGGCGCCAAAATTTGACAGGCTAAGGTCGTATCACCTTATCAAAAATAACCTAAGGTCCACTAACAAGTAGTCAGGGAAGTCAGAATCGAATCCACAGGGAGAAAGTTATATTATTGTATCCGAATTCTAATATTATACTAACTAAATCAGTTGAAAATGGGTGTGTGACTAAACTAATAGACAAATGATAAAACTAAATATGAAGGTAAGAATCAATTAATAAAGAACTAGGACTATGGATCACTACGCATACAATTCGGGAAATCAGAGACGAATAATAACTACCCAATAAGTCAATTTATCTAGGGCGCATGTAATTTCTCTCGAACATTACCTCCCTCAAAGATCACCTAGCCGATCTCGCATGGTCAAGGATCACTATGCCTAATGATTGAAAGCCTATACGAAATATCTCCTCTCGAAGTAGATTCAATATTGCGATAATAGATATACAAATCAGGCCTAATTCATAAATTTAGCATGAACGATTCAATCACAGGAAACAATTGAAATAAAGGGTAATTATATTAATCTATTAATCCCTCATTGCATATATAGATCCCCACAATCCTAGAAATAAAACTACTCACTCATGTTTGAGAATCCAATAACAAATTCCATATAAAAATCCATACTTTGAACTATTGCAAATAACTAAGAAATTACTCTAATCAATAATAAAGGAAGCAAACAATAATGGAGAAAACAAGGAAGAAGATTACCAAATTAAAGAACTATATTGAACTTGCGAATAATCCAAAAGTTTGATCTTGAATCACAATGAAAAGTAATAAAAACTAGGGTTCTTGAGAGAATCTATGAGAAAATAAGAGCTAAAACAAAGATGAATCCCATATTCTCTAATTTTCCTATTTATACTAAGTAGCCCAAAAATCATTAAATGAGCGCGCGGAAGAGAAGCCCGATCAAATCGGGTTAAAAACAGCAGCAGAAATCCAAAACTAGGTCTCGCCCGATTCAATCGGGCCGACACGCCCGATGGGATCGGGCCGCACACCAACTCTGAGCATCCAGCGCACAACACCGCCAAGAACGCCCGATGAAATCGGGCCGGACCGCCCGATCGGGCTTGATAACAAGCTTACGAACAGGCAACGTCGCCCGATTGGGCCCGCAACAATACTTGTTTCTAATGGCGATGAACGCCCGATCGGGCTTGAGGCTCCCGACGTCATCGGGCTAAGGTCCGATTCCTCCTTCCTTGGCTTCAGACGCCAAGGCTTCACTCCTCCTTTTGTCCAAGGCCTCGGAAAGTATTCTCGGGACCCCTGAACTCATCATATATGTCTTCGAACCTCTCCAATCCAGTGTAATGGTCAGATAGTGGTAGAAAATAGGGAGATAGCTCCCTAAAACCTGCAATCAGACACAGAACAGAAAACTACAACTCGATGGAGAAAGTTAGCATAAAATGGCTCCTAAGAGCACCATTGATACACATTTTAGCTCAAATATAGGGGGAAAAACACTATATAAAACCATAACATCAGATTGTCATGTCATTAATTTTTATTTAGAATATTTTTGAAAAATAGAGTTCTACACATATTTAAATACATAAAAGGAGTTTTGAATGGGGAGGAATTATAGTTTGTTTTGAATAAAAAACCTAATAACTTTTGCTACCTAATTCAAAACATTTTACTACCTCTGTCCCAGAATAGTTTGAACACTTTCCTTTTATGTTTGTCCCAAATTAGTTTGAACACTTCCATTCTTAGCGTGGTCCCACCATTAATATATTATTTCTTTTACACATTTTTGGCCCACACTCTACCTTTTATCAATAAAAAGTTACCCAACTTTCTCTCTCCTCTAATAAAAAATACCCCACCAACTCCTATCACATCTACTTTTTAAATAAAATAACATTTGATAACCACGCCACAACTTATCACCTTAAACTACGTGTCCCACCAAGTGTTCAGATCTTTATGGGACGGAGGGAGTAATTTTTTACCATTAGAGAGTGTTTGAATTGTGCTTCAAAATGAGAACCATTTACAATATAGTTTTACAACTCATGAAAACATATTTAATTAGATGAATGGTAAGACATTTTTAGTCTTTCTTTTAGATAAATATAATAATAATTAAGTTATAAATATAGTGTACAATATGTGAATATAGTATTTTATAATAGGTCCAATTTACAAGATTAAACATATTATCTTTCAAAACATCAACCTTACTCAACTGAACCAAAACAATTTCGTATTGCAACAAAATATAGTAAAGAAACTTTGTTGTTACAACATATACTAAATTCTGTAGCGATAAAGTTACACATATATTAGAGTTTTCAATGATGAAAAAATTAGAGTTTGATTTTAAAAGACAACCTTAGAATATTATATAGATCAGCTCCATCTAAGCATGCCATGTCATTTGTTTTTAATTTTTAATTTTTAATTTTTAAAAAAAAATAATGTTCAACATTGTTATAAATACATATGAGTTGTTTTGGATAAGTGAAAATTATTACGGTCTGATTTTAAATAAACAACCTAAATTATTATACTATGTAAATTGAATATCACTTTTGCTACAAATTCGCAATAATTTTGATTTTTTTTTTTTACCATTAGAGAGTGCTCGAAACATGCTTCGAAATAAGTTCCATATATAATATAGTTTTACAACTTAAGAAAATTTATTTATTTAGATGAACAACAACGTATTATTTATCTTTTTATTTTAAATACATATAAAAATAACTATAAAAATAGCAAATTATATGTGACATAGCAATTATGTCTTTCAAAATCATACTTTAAAAATTGATCGTGAGTTATATAAAGATAGAATACATATCTTTAATTTTGAACCTATAACATACCACGGAGGCATTGCATGAAAAATCAAATAAAAGTTTGTAAACTACATTACAGAGGTATTATGCAATTGGCTAATTATTCTATTCCTAGAATATTTATTATATACATAATTATTTATGTTTGTCTTTTCCATATATCTATATGTAGTATCTTATTTTTTTTCTCCATGAACTTAATTCTACTAAAACAAATTGGAAAAACAAGGTTCGCGTTTCTAGACTATTTGAGGTCACGGATCATAAAACGGGGGAAGTTTGATAAGTCTTGATATAGTCATGATTGATGAAGAGGTATTTTTTTTCTCTTAAATAGTATTTTCGATTATTAGTAGAGGTTAGTTTTATATTTAATTAATTTTATTCATGATACCATCGTTATGATTTTTTTTTTTTGGTTTTCCCTTCTTCCATTTTATATGCGTTAGTGTTTATATGTGCTATAATAAAAGTTGAAGTTGTGGATGGCACTCGATCATGTTTTACTCTATTCTTTTGGTCCTGCATCTATTAAATTGTTACCCTCTACTTTCTTAAAGTATCATTCGGGCATTCTTCATGTTATAATGTGTTAGCTATTGTTAGTCGTACCAATTATTGGGATACCATTTAATAATAGACTTAGCTACAATATTTCAATTGAATATTAAAAAATATAAAATTTATATATCGTAATAACAAATCTATAAATTAGAGCATATAGTTTCTATGTTCTTTTTCTATAGCAACAATGGGTTTGGACATGGTTTTTAAGGAAATGAAAAAATGGGTAGTTTATCATAGAGGTACCCTTTTAATTAACTAGAGTAGGGGATAAGTAAATCCATAATAAAGTAATTAATGATGATTTTATTAACATAAAGTAAAGACAATATTGTCAACTATAGTTTTTTTTTTTTACCAAAGTGGATTAGTTCCAATAGATGAAACTACCCAAAGTGATAATTGTTGCAAATGAATTAAAACGAAAGAAGTATGTAAATACAATAGTGTTGAAAATCCTCATTTCACAGTAATATAAAATCAACAATGTTAACCAAAAATTTGAAAAAAATAAAATAAAAAACAACTCGTGCAATACGGGCTTCAAAACTAGTTTATTATAGAGTAAGTATGGAAGTTACCTGGTTCTAGGAGAGTAGAGAAAAGTTTATTCAAACAATTTAGAGTTTTATGGTTCTTAGGAGACGATACAACAATATTTGTGTTTTATATTATGAAATCTGACACATATTCTTATTCCTACTTTTACTCGGAAGAGAAATCCCAAAGGGTTTCTAAGTAGGAAGACACAACTCGTCCTCTGTAAATTAATGTTTCACTTTGGCTATTCCTTATCCCTGTTCATAACTCATAAGTCATATAGCTCATAGGTTCATACTTCATATAATTACATCACATTAATTAAAAACCTCCATCCATGGCAGGCATGAGTGATATTCCTTCCGGAATTGCTAGGAAAATTGCTGTTGAGCATCTTGATAATCTAGAAGATATTGAAAGTTTCTCAAAGGTTTGTTCTTTGTGGAGATCTGAAACTAGGGATGTTAATTTTACCAATTTCTGCCCCTCCAAAAACACCCAACTTCCGTGGTTGATGTTGGCTGATTCACCCACTACTTCGTACCGCCGATTTTACAACATATCCAAACGCATGTTTCTTAAGATTGATCTTCCCCGATTAGAGCACGACCTCGCGCACGATCACGATCACCGCAGGTTTTTCTCTTCTAAAGGATGGCTCATTAGTGTCACTAGGAAACAAGCCCTTATTACTTTTTTTGATCCTTTCACTGCTACTCTCATCAAACCACCTAGTATCCCAATCCTTTCCTTTCCAGACGGCGATATATGGGACGGCGGAATGTATTTGTATCACTTTCACAAATTTATTTTCTCTGATAGTGCTAGGCACTCCTCTGATTTCCAGGTTGCCATGATTTTCGATATACCTAAACATATCGCATTTTGGAGACCAGGCCAACAACTTTGGATTGAGCCTAATATGGGTTTTTTTACATAGTCGTCTCCAACCAAGACACATTGCTGATTGTACATAAGGAGGTGTCCCTGACGATGAGCCTGACATCGGCGACATGTATAATGATAATAATAATCCCAATAGGTATAGGTATTGGACTAAATCGTTCCAGTTAATTGAGCTTAATGTTGATGATGGCAAAACCAAACTTATCCACGATATAGGGAATAGGGCTTTATTCGTAGGTTACAACTCTACTTTCTTTGTCGATGTTGAGGATGATGCATCACCTTCATCCTTGGATCAACGTAGACGTGGTTGCAGACCTAATTCAATTTATTTTACAGATGATGACTACGAGTCATATTACTGCAATAATCCACAACATGAAGGGGGAAAAGAATTGGGCATATTTTGCTTGAAAGAAGGCAAGAAGGTTGAACCAATCTATGAAGGTCCTTCCCGATACAATGATGTCACCCCACCCATATGGGTGGAGCTCCCTCACTATTAAAGTGGAACTCGTACTAGAACAATTAATTGTATTTTGTTTTTTACTATTTTATTTTCTGGACAATATTTATTATTATTGCAAAGTTGCAGTGCAATTATCAATTTCTAACATTTTTGAAGAGAATATATGTAGTCGAAGCCAACTGGTAGGGATGTTTTTGTTTAGTTTGCCGTCTATTTTCTACTTTTCCTCTTCATGGCCCTTCTTTTCTTGACTTTTTGTATGTTTGATTTGAATGTGGAAAATTTGTTGATGTAAAATAGTGCAACAACTGCAGGATAAATAATCTTCTGAATGCGGTGCATGTAAATGGATCTTAACGAGCAATTATAATTTTTGTACCATTGGAAAGTGTTTAAAAAGTACTCCCTCCGTCCTTTATTAGTTTACCTACTTTGACTTATAACACTATTCATCTTTATTACTTTGTTCATCATTTGTGCTTTATATATAAGGTTAAATATAATCATGTGGGATATCGTTTGATTCGTCTCAATATGTAGTTGCAGAATATCAAATTTTTATAATTTTTACAAATATATAATTAGAGATATAATTACTCAAAGTTTTACATCGATAAATGTGAAAAGTCAAAACGGGTAAACTAATAAAGGACGGAGGGAGTACTTTAAAATAAGATCCATTTATTCTATATTTAAAATTTTATATTAAATTAACATATAAAAGGAAATATTGACTATACTACGTATTAAAGTAACCTACTGCAATTGGAATTAGTTATTCAATCAGTATTAGCGTTAAAATATTAAAGTAACCTACTGCAATTGGAATTAGGGATTCAATTAGAATTAGGGTTGTTATAAGAGATTCAAAGTTATATACATAAACTAGATTGTCAACGGTCAACTTTGCACATTGAGTTTTCTTCCCTATATTTTATTTCCACTTAAACTAATAACGTGAACTACATATTATAGATTTTTAGCGGTCAACTTTGCACATTGAGTTTTCCCCAAGGTACATTTCTAATAAATATACTCCTTGGATTTTCTTTTCCTTTGATAAGAAACAAATGTTGCATCCTTCGTCTTATCCAAACATGAATGTTGGATAATCATGTTGGTCTATTGAGACTTGAAGGGTACCGTAGCAACATACCTTATCAACATACCATAGCAATATTACCAATCCTTCATATTTTAACAAATTGTTTCATATTTATATGACAGGTGCTTTTGTTTAATTTGTAAACACAATGAGTACTAAAGAAAGGTAAGTTTTATATCGAACTTTCTCCATTAACTTTTCATTGGTCTAGAACATATACCGATGACTTAAGCATTTGAACAAAATTAAACTTACGCACTATGCTATTGTAAATAAAAAAGATCAAGGATATCAATTGAACCATTCGGGTACAATATGATCAAGGATTTGAGCAAAGAAAGGCAAGATTAAAATATATTAAAAACATAGAGTTCTATATATATTCAAATACACAAAAATAGAGCACTATGTAATTGAGAGTTAATATAAAATCAACATACTTCGATGATTTCAGGTACTAATCGGAGATTGAAGACCAATTTTGAGGTTTAATAGAAACAAAGAATTATGAGAGAGAAACAAAAGTACTTCTATTTCCATTTACCAAGTTCTTATCTTCAATTAGAGGTCAAACCTCGTACTAAAGCAAACAAAATAAATAGAAAGCGTGTAAGCATCTCGTATCTACAATTATTAAAACACTTAAATGGACCTGATGTACATTAATGTTGGTAATTCATATTAAATTCATATAGTGAAGTGATTTTTATATAGATATAGTGAATTTCTATACAATATACTTGGATTTTATTAACGGAAAACATATAGTGAAATAATATGCAGTATAGTGGAGGTTTCGGTTTTAGTGTTTTAACATGCGGGAAGATGTAGGTTGTGTTGTATACCGTGACATGTGCTTTAACATATAAAAAATATGTGTTTGTGCATGATAGAGTGAATGTCAGAATCATATAGTGAGTTTCTGCATGATATAATGAGTGTCGAAATGATATAGTTGATTGTTCAGAAATGATGTAGTTTCTGCATGATATATTATGTTTCTAAAGGATGTATTGAGTTTCTTCATGACATATAAATTGGAAACCAACTGTTATGACAGATGTAAGAAAGAACAAATATTGAATGCAAAATTGAAAATAATCAGACACAGATTTAACGTGGTTCACCAACGGAGTGTTGGCTACGTCCACGGGCAGGGAGAGAATAATATTATTGATGAGAAGAATAATCAGAATTACAGATGTGATTATGAACTAAATCGTCGTATTAACGATTTAGGTTAAAGGCCTATTTATACCCCGAGTCGAAATCGCCAACCCGCGTCAAAACAGATTCTCGCCGGTCGGCCGGGCCCAATTCACCCCGGTCGGGCGGTGCCCGCCCGGTCGCCCGGGCGCGCAAGCTAATTTGACGATCTTTCTGCCCGGGCTCTCGCCCGGTCCCCAGGCTAATTCGCCCGGTCGGGCGTGACTCGCCCGGTCAACCGGGTGAGCACTCGATTTCTCCGAATGAGCCGCATTTTCACCAGATTCAAGGCATCAATCTTACAAATCTCCACCTTGACTTGAATCCTCTCACAATGAACCAGAAAAACAGATAACGGATGCATTGAACACAATGCCCAGATTCTCCCTGCAATGAGATTTGCCCCGAAAGACAACCAGACCAGACTTGTCCCTTAAGAACACCAGATTAGCCCCTAAAGGCCCCAGACTTGCCCCCCCCAGGGCAACTAACAATCATAATCAGCTTTTAAGTCCAAGCAACCTTGGAACTTACCCTGTGGAACCAGATTCGAACAGATTTGTTGCTTATACTCCTTCCTAGCAAAAGTAACACCTTCCTTGGACGGCCCAAAAATATTCACCTCTCCGACATACAGTGCAAAACCCACCATGTCTTCACAACCGTCCCTTTGGGGAGAGTTCCCAAAGATTTCACGCCGACCAAGAGCCAAGTTTGACTGACCCGATTTTGACGAACACATAATTCCAGATTCAGATTGTGAATGTTGACAGACTTTTCCCTGACGTGAACCACCACTCCAACCTAGAGTGTCTCTGTGCTCCACCTGTTTCTTAACACTACCACAAACAGCCAATGTAATAACACCAGACTCAGATAACGTAGACCCTTGCAACACATACAATGTCTCCCGTTTAACCCCTTTCAGGATCATCTTCGAACCCCTGTAGACATACAACCCTCCACCCTCACCTTTGAAACTGAACCCTTTCTTGTCTAACAGACTAAGTGAAATCAGATTCTTTGTGACCTGCGGAACATGCCTAACATCATTCAAAGTACAGACTTTGCCATCACATGTCCTAATTTTTATGGACCCTATACCAACTGTCTTACAGACCTCACTGTAGGCCATAGTAACACTTCCATCAACCTGCTTATAGTTCATAAACCACTCCCTGCAAGAACACATATGACAAGACGCTCCAGAATCTAAAACCCACACATCACTGCAATGTGTTTGTTCATTAGCAACTAAAGCAATATCATCATCGGGCGAAATTTTCGCTGCAATGCACAGTGGGAACCGGACCCAATTCATCTTACCCGCATTTATTTTTCTTTTTAGGACATTCTCTTTTCCAATGCCCCGTTTCCTTACAGTAATTACAGACATCACTAGATTTAGGACCCCTAGAAGACGGTTTCCTGGATTTTCTCCTCGAATTCCCTGTCCATTACCACCGGCTACTAATCCAGCGGCACGATCGGCGTACACTGTACGGGACGCCTTATGACGAATCTCCCTAGTATGAAGTGCAGATCTTACTTCTTCTAAAGACAGACTATCTTTCCCAACAATAAAAGAATCCACAAAATTCTCATACGACGAAGGCAAAGATACTAACAGAATTAAAGCAGCATCCTCATCATCTACTTTAACATCAATATTACGAAGATCTAGCAAGATAGTATTCAGTTTATCTAGATGATCCCTCAGAGACATACCTTCCCGCATACGCGGGCCGAATGACGTTGCTTCAAAAGCAACTTGTTGGTTAGAGATTTCGTCATGTATAAACTCTCTAACTTCAACCACAAACCAGCAGCAGTTTCCTGCTCCGCAACTTCAGTAATTATGTCGTCAAAAAGACATAGCATAATTGTTGAATGCGCCTTCTCCTCCAGAACGGCCATCTCAGCGGTTTCTGAATCCGATGACTTCTTTGCCAACGGTGCCCACAACCCTTGTTGCTTCAGTAAATCACGCATCTTGATCTGCCACAGACTGAAACTATTTCTCCCAGTGAATTTATCAATTTTCACATTCATCCCAGACATCTTTCTCACCCGGATCGAACACAAAGCTATGATACCAATTTGTTATGATAGATGTAAGAAAGAACAAATATTGAATGCAAAATTGAAAATAATCAGACACAGATTTAACGTGGTTCACCAACGGAGTGTTGGCTACGTCCACGGGCAGGGAGAGAATAATATTATTGATGAGAAGAATAATCAGAATTACAGATGTGATTATGAACTAAATCGTCGTATTAACGATTTAGGTTAAAGGCCTATTTATACCCCGAGTCGAAATCGCCAACCCGCGTCAAAACAGATTCCGCCCGGTCGGGCGCGCAAGCTAATTTGACGATCTTTCTGCCCGGGCTCTCGCCCGGTCAACCGGGCGAGCACTCGATTTCTCCGAATGAGCCGCATTTTCACCAGATTCAAGGCATCAATCTTACACCAACGTCAAAGATAATGGCAAAATCATATTATAACTTTTAGTTCTTCTATGTCAGACAAAAATGACGGCAAAAATAGGGGTGTAAATATTAAAAAACTCTACCTCTTCTTCACGAAAAAGCCCGAGCATTTGCCCGGGTCCCAATACTAGTACATATAAAACATATTATCTTTAAAAACATCAACCTTACTCAACTGAACCAAAACAATTTCGTATTGCAACAAAATATACTAAAGATACTTTGTTGTTACAACATATACTAAATTCTATAGCGATAAAGTTACACATATATTAGAGTTTTCAATGATGAAAAAATTAGAGTTTGATTTTAAAAGACAACCTTAGAATATTATATAGATCAACTCCATCTAAGCATGCCATGTCATTTGTTTTTAATTTTTAACTTTTAATTTTTAATTTTTAAAAAAAAATAATGTTCAACATAGTTATAAATACATATGATGAGTTGTATTGGATAAGTGAAAATTATTACGGTCTGATTTTAAATAAACAACCTAAATTATTATACTATGTAAATTGAATATCACTTTTGCTACAGATTCGCAATAATTTTGATTTTTTTACCATTAGAGAGTGCTCGAAACATGCTTCGAAATAAGTTCCATATATAATATAGTTTTACAACTTATGAAAATTTATTTATTTAGGTGAACAATAACATATTATTTATGTTGAGGGTGTATTGATTTGTCTTGAACATTTGCTCCGTGCTATCCATTACTATCTCTCGTATCTCTGTTTCTTGAAAATTGTATATATTTCTATCTCTCGTATCTCTGTTTCTTGAAAGCCTTAATTCCGCGAGAAACTTTGCTAAAAGTTCCAAAGTACAATTCACCCCCCTCTTGTACGTGTTCCATTGAAGTATCAATTGGTATCAGAGCCAGAGCTCACGTAATACAGGAAACCCTGTTGAGTAAAGTTCCTGAAAAATATGAGCACTCAAGAGAAACTCCAGGAAGGTTACTCCACGCTGAGGCCACCAATGTTCAACGGCAAATTCTATACGTTTTGGAAAAATCGTATGGAAATTTTTATTAAGGCTGAGAACTACCAAGTTTGGAGAGTCGTCGAAGTAGGTGACTTTGAGGTAACAACAACCAATGTCGAAAACAAGGTAGTTCCTAAACCAATTACTGAATTTTCAAAAGAAGATTTTGACAAAAAGGAAATTAATGCTATGGCTGTCAAAATATTGCATTGTGGTCTTGGACCTCATGAACATAATAGAGTCATGGGGTGCAAGAGTGCAAAGCAAATTTGGGATCTCCTTCAAATCACTCATGAAGGAACTAATGAGGTTAAGCGTTCCAAAATCGATCTTTTAATGTCTAAATATGAACGTTTTGAAATGCAACCAAGAGAAACAATTCAAGATTTGTTTACACGATTTACTAACATCACTAATGAATTAGTTTCTCTTGGAAGAATTATTCCCACAGATGAACAGGTTAGAAAAATCCTCAGGAGTATGCCTCAAGATGAACGTTGGAGAACAAAGGTCACTGCCTTGTTTGAAACTAAGGACTTTACCAAGTTCAGTATTGAACAATTAGCAGGATCTTTGATGACCCACAATTGCATCTAGGAACTGTTGTCTCTGAGAGTTCCAGGAACCAAGGATTAGCTCTTAAGGCGGGACGAACTCGAAGAGTCGAACCCGATGAAGAAGAAGTTGTCATCTTTGGTCGGAAGGATAAAAAGGTTGTACGGGAACTACAAGGGCCCGGAAACCATGAAGGAAGGAACTCGGCTAGAAAACCCGCTAGTTCCAAAACTATAAATGGTTGTTTCAAATGCGGAGAAACTGATCATCATATAAGAAACTGTCCTCTTTGGGAAAATGCGAAAGGAAAAGGCAAAGGCAAGAAACTATCCAAAGATAGATACAACAAGTCGAATTTTGCCAAACCTAACTTCAAGAAAGCCATGATAGACGCGTAGGGAGAAACAGATTCTGAAGACGAAGAGAAACAACCTTATGAAGAGACTGTCAATCTCTGTCTCTTGGCAAAATTAAATGAAACTGATGAAGTTCCATCTAATGAGGTAAATTCCACCACTCTTCAATCTCTATCGAAAGCCAATTTAACTAAATTATCGTTGGAAACACTAGATGATTATAAAGAACTTGGAATATTAAAAAGCCAAAGTGATAACGCTGAGGAACTTTGGGATAAAGGAACTGCTCAGTTATATCTAATGACCAAATTTGACTTTAAGTCTAAAACTGAGTTATGTATTCATAAGTCTAATGTGTTTTCAAGAAAGGAACTCATAAGAATGTGGGTTCCTAATATTAATAATTAGACGTTATGATTGCCTTAGTGAGGGGGAACAATATATGGCACCTGTTGTTCCTTGCGTTTATCTAGTGATGTATTTAAATTTCTCTCACTAAAAAGGCATAACAATTGTAGAGATGATTTTGTTAAGTAAGTTATGATGTCTTGTTTTTCTCTGATTGGCAAATTCATCTAGCGTGTATATGTAGAGTTTTTGTGATATGTCTTCCATATGAATGTGTGTCACCACAATTGTTTCTATGTTTTATGCATAGTCATGAGTTAAATTTAAAATATGACTCACTGATTTCTTTGTAATATTACCCTTACTGTCCATATTGCTAATTGTTAGTCAAAAGGAAGAGGAAGTAAAAAGTGTAGTTTCTTTCATCCAAGGAACTCGTTTGTTATACATTCCATCCGCACCAAGTGCATTACATATGAATGTCCAATTATGTGTATAAGTCAGCAATATCATTCTTCAAATTATCAAACCTCTTATTACATCATTTATTTTTAAAGATCTCAAAAAAAAAAATTCCTCTAAACCTTTCATGTCACATTTACATACCTTTTTCTTTCTAAATCAGTTCACCATATATTCAAATCTTTCAATTTGTGTTCCTCCACTATAACTTTAAATATTGATGATGATGCAACATTTGAGGGGGAACTAAGGAAAGAAAAGAAAAGTTTGAGGGAGAATAAGTTGATATGGAGATGAAAAAGGAGAGATTGAGGGAGACAAAGAAGAAAAAAAATGAGAGCAAACGAGGAGAATAAAAGGAGAGATGTGTGAGAGGGAGATAGAGAAGAGATTCAAAGTTCCATACGTTATTCAAGTTCCTACTTCTGCAAAGCTGTCATAAAATCTATGGGTTCTAGTAGTCCCATGTATGTTCCTTTAGTATCAAATCTAAAGTAAACAAAAGGAATTAATTAGTTCCTTGAAACTTAAAGCAAGGAACAGACAGCGGAATCTATTCAAAATACCGAAAAAGAAGTAAGGAACTGCATGTTATTTGAAAGGAACTGATGTGCGTTTTCAAAGGCAGATCACAAAGTCAACTGCAAGTTTAGGAAAGGTAATGGTGGAGGAACAAGTGACCTATTCATATATTTTTTCCTTCTTTTACTTAGCCTATTCCAACCATTATATTTCTTCATAAAAATGAGCCTTTGATCTTCTATTTGAATTTAATTGGACATTCTATTTGTTTTCTACCCTATGGATTGCACTTTGGTAAAGTGGTGGTTAATGTTTAGTATGCTTTAGCTTCTTTGACTAATTGATTAACATGTGCATGAGGATGGCTAATATTACTAGATTGATGTTTGAGCAAATTGAAAAATTTAAACTCATGTTTGACCATTAATTATATATTTATGGTGGTGTAGTGTCACTATAAGTTTGGAAGATTGATCACAAATTCTTGAGAAACAATACGCTTTTTGATAATGTCAAAAGGGGGAAGATAATGGCAAAGTAGCTTATTTATTATTCTTATTCTGGTTCATTCTCTACATAACATGATCTTGCATTGTTATATTATATTTTATTTGTGTTAGTTTTTATATTACTTTGCCTTGGTTTGTCATCACCAAAAGGGGGAAATTGTTGAGCCACTATAGGTTTTGATGATGACAAACTAAAGTAATAACTAACAAAGTTTATAAGTTTTATGTGTGCAAGGTTCATGAATTAATAATAGTGCTTTATAAAGATAATAAGTGAAGTTCCTGAGATGGAACTCTAAGAGAAGAACGAAGTTCTTGAATTGGAACTATGAAACTGTTCCTTTGAATAAAGGAACTGTTCCTATGGAACTATGTTAGTGGGCTGGTATCGGAAACAAGTTGTCTAAACGAATTCCCGGAGGTGGAGTAATGGATAGCATGGAGCAAATGTTCAAGGCAAATCAATACACCCTCAACAACGGTTCCTAAGTGATGATTCATGATTACGGTTCCCGATGAACAGTTTCTCAAGGAGGCGTCGTTCTTCCGAGTTGGGACGCATTATTGTTCAACAGTTTCTTAAGGAACTGTCGTTGTTCCCTGAGTGGGACGAATAATCTTCGAGTTGAAGATTGAAAGAGATGGCGTAACTTCTAAGTCCAAGAGTTTGTACTTAGGATTTATGTAAGTAAATTATATTGCTTGAGTTCAGGGAACTAAATGGAACTTACTAAATGCAACAAGTGGTTTTGAAAAATATTTAATTGAGAGTTTTTAGGAAATATTGTAAATAAATAAAACAGTTTTTATTTTCTAAATAAAAATGTTTTTTATTTACTGATCAAGTAAAAATAAATTTCCTAAGTTAACTCCTTGTTTTTCTCAACTACTAAACCACTTACTTGTTAGTTGGTTTGAACATGTCTTTACTTGTTCCTCAAGAAGTGTGAACGTGGGAAAATAATTCTACGTGGTTTCTTGCTTCACACTTAGTGGAGGAATAAGTGGAACTAATATGAGAAGACTTCACTA
Organism: Beta lomatogona; assembly: GCA_947646795.1. Taxonomy (NCBI): domain Eukaryota; kingdom Viridiplantae; phylum Streptophyta; class Magnoliopsida; order Caryophyllales; family Amaranthaceae; genus Beta; species Beta lomatogona. The sequence goes on from CANSNZ010000010.1 coordinate 147,478, forward strand.
TAAAAGGAAAAGTCTCTCTCATTACAAACTACCAACTGAAAACATATTTCTATTGCTAAATCTTAAGTGTTTTCTAAAAGGTCAGTTGCATTATTAAGTGAGTTCCTAAGTTCCTTAATATCTAAGTTCAATATATATACTAGTGTTGTTTCACAAATTGAGTTGTAATTTGGGGTTCAAGGGTTGAGTGACTCTTGTAAAGACTTAGAGCTAAGTCGGTGAGTGTAGGCTTCGGAGTAGAACCAATAGAGAGAAGAGTTCCAATAATCAAAGGGGATTATTGTGGGAACTTGATTTCAAAAGGAACTCGAGTTGTAGAGAGTGATTGTAATAGAGTTATTGCAATAATATAGTTTTTGAGGTTTTCCCTTCTTGATAAGGTTCAAGAAGTTTCCTCAATTTTATATATTTCTATCTCTCGTATCTCTGTTTCTTGAAAGCCTTAATTCCGCGAGAAACTTTGCTAAAAGTTCCAAAGTACAATTCACCTCCTTCTTGTACGTGTTCCATTGAAGTATCAATTTATTTTTTTTATTTTAAATACATATAAAAATAACTATAAAAATAGCAAATTATATGTCACAATAGCAATTATGTCTTTCAAAATCATACTTTAAAAATTGATCGTGAGTTATATAAAGATAGAATACATATCTATAATTTTGAACCTATAACATAGCACGGGGGCATTGCATGAAAAATCAAATAAAAGTTTGTAAACTACATTGCGGAGGTATTATGCAATTGGCTAATTATTTTATTCCTAGAATATTTATTATATACATAATTATTTATGTTTGTCTTTTCCATATATCTATATGTAGTATCTTATTTTTTTTCCATGAACTTAATTCTACTAAAACAAATTGGAAAAACAAGGTTCGCGTTTCTAGACTATTTATGGTCACGGATCATAAAACGGGGGAAGTTTGATAAGTCTTGATATAGTCATGATTGATGAAGAGGTATTTTTTTCTCTTAAATAGTATTTTCGATTATTAGTGTAGGTTAGTTTTATATTTAATTAATTTTATTCATGATACCATCATTATGATTTTTTTTTTTTTTGGGTTTTCCTTCTTCCATTTTATATGCGTTAGTGTTTATATGTGCTATATTAAAAGTTGAAGTTGTGGATGGTACTCGATCATGTTTTACTCTATTCTTTTGGTCCGGCGTCTATTAAATTGTTACCCTCTACTTTCTTAAAGTATCATTCGGGCATTCTTCATGTTAAAATGTGTTAGCTATTGTTAGTCGTACCAATTGTCGGTATACCATTTAATAATAGACTTACCTATAATATTTCAATTGAATATTAAAAAATATAAAATTTATATATCGTAATAACAAATCTATAAATTAGAGTATATACTTTCTATGTTCTTTTTCTATAGAAACAATGGGTTTGGACATGGTTTTTAAGGAAATGAAAAAAATGGGTAGTTTATCATAGAGGTACCCCTTTAATTAACTAGAGTAGGGGATAAGTAAATCCTTAATAAAGTAAACGCAACTTTAATTAATTAGGCAATTTGAGTAATTAATGACGATTTTATTAACATAAAGTAAAGACAATATTGTCAACTATAGTTTTTTTTTTTTTTACCGAAGTGGAGTAGTTCCAATAGATGAAACTACCCAAAGTGATAATTGTTGCAAATGAATTAGAACGAAAGAAGTATGTAAATACAATAGTGTTGAAAATCCTCATTTCACAGTAATATAAAATCAACAATATTAACCAAAAATTTGCAAAAAAATAAAATAAAAAACAACTCGTGCAATACGGGCTTCAAAACTAGTAAATTATAGAGTAAGAAGTATGGAAGTTACCTGGTTCTAGGAGAGTAGAGAAAAATTTATTCAAACAATTTAGAGTTTTATGGTTCTTAGGAGACGATACAACTATATTTGTGTTTTATATTATGAAATCTGACACATGTTCTTATTCCTACTTTTACTCGGAAGAGAAATCCCAAAGGGTTTCTAAGTAGGAAGACACAACTCGTCCTCTATAAATGAATGATTCACTTTGGTTATTCCTTATCCCTGTTCATAACTCATAAGTCATAGCTCATAGGTTCATACTTCATATAATTAAATCACATTAATTAAAAACCTCCATCAATGGCAGGGATGAGTGATATTCCTTCCGGAATTGCTAGGAAAATTGCTGTTGAGCATCTTGATAATCTAGAAGATATTGAAAGTTTCTCAAAGGCTTGTTCTTTGTGGAGATCTGAAACTAGGGATGTTAATTTTACCAATTTCTGCCCCACCAAAAACACCCAACTTCCGTGGTTGATGTTGGCTGATTCACCCACTACTTCGTACCGCCGATTTTACAACATATCCAAACGCATGTTTCTTAAGATTGATCTTCCCCGATTCGAGCACGACCTCGCGCACGATCACGATCACCGCAGGTTTTTCTCTTCTAAAGGATGGCTCATTAGTGTCACTAGGAAACAAGCCCTTATTACTTTTTTTGATCCTTTCACTGCTACTCTCATCAAACCACCTAGTATCCCAATCCTTTCCTTTCCAGACGGCGATATATGGGACGGCCAAATGTATTTGTATCACTTTCACAAATTTATTTTCTCTGATAGTGCTAGGCACTCCTCTGATTTCCAGGTTGCCATGATTTTCGATACACCTAGACATATCGCATTTTGGAGACCAGGCCAACTACTTTGGATTGAGCCTAATATGGGTTTTGTGGTTCGTCAGATTGAGGACGTTTGTTTTTTCAGGGGAGAATTTTATGGCATTAATCATTATTCACAAGTGATTGCTTTCGGAGATGAGCTCTCAAACCGACCACCTCGAATAGTTGCGGATTTTAAATCTCAAGGTCTTACACGTGAGACACCTCACAAGTTTTACATAGTGGTCTCCAACCAAGACACATTGTTTATTGTACATAAGGAGGTGTCCTTAGACGATGAGCCCGACATCGGCGACATGTGTAATGATAATAATAATCCGTATTGGACTAAATCGTTCCAAGTAATTGAACTTAATGTTGATGATGGCAAAACCAAACTTATCCACGATATAGGAAATAGGGCTTTATTTATAGGTTACAACTCTACTTTCTTTGTCGATGTTGAGGCATCACCCTCACCCTTGGATCAACGTAAACGTAGTTGCAGACCTAATTCAATTTATTTTACAGATGATAACTACGAGGCATATTACTGGAATAATCCACAACATGAAGGGGGAAAAGAATTGGGTATATTTTGCTTGAAAGAAGGCAATAAGGTTGAACCAGTTTATGAAGGTCCTTCCCGATACAATGATGTCACTCCACCCATATGGGTGGAGCTCCCTCACTATTAAGTGTTGAGCGGAGTGGAACTCAAACTGGAACAATTAATTGTATTTTGTTTTTTTACTATTTCATTTCTGGACAATTATTATTATTGCAAAGTTGCAATGCAATTACTCAACTTCTAACATTTTGAAGAGAATATATGTAGTCGAAGCCAACTGGTAGGGATGCTTTTGCTTAGTTTGCTGTCTATTTTCTGCTTTTCCTCTGCATGGCCCTTCTTTTTTTGACTTTTTGTAGGTTTGATTTGAATGTGGAAAATTTGTTGATGTAAAATGGAGTGCAACAACAGCAGGATAAATAATCTTCTGAATGCGGTGCATGTAAATGGAATCTTAATGAGCAAATAATGTGAATATGTTTGGCAAATACTTCTATTATATGTGCTTTTCGGGAAGAATATTTATATGTTAAGAGAGGTCAATGGTTTGTCTATTGCATCGTTGCTACTGCATCTGAAACTTTCCAGTTCTTTTTTTTAGGTCCTCGATGGTTTTTGTTCAATTTTTACTCTGCTGTATACGTTGGTTTTATCTCGACTATAAGCAGATGAAGTTTGTATCTTAAGCTTGTATTAGATGATTCTGTGAACTTCTATATATCTTCCCAACTAGGTGGGGAGATTCTTGGGCCGAATATCATAAGGTTTCTAACTTCCCCAAACATTATTAATTAGCAATAATAAGAATATAATGAGGCCCTTCTACTTAATAATATCTCAGATATTGTTTAGTCCCATAGCTGATCTACTACTAGAGGAGAAAGAGAGATGGTTCGAGCTTTCTGGATCTGAATTCTGAATTAATAGTGTTGGTACGTTGTGGTTGTGGGCTAGACTGCTTTATATATTTAAGTCAATGGCTAGTGTCCCACGAAGTTGATTAATCACTGTTAAACTTCAAGGAAAGAAAGGATTATCATACTGTTATTATTGACAACACTTGTACGGTTGTATGTGATCTTTCAATATGGCAATATACTGAGATAGAACAGGTTAATTAACTTGTACGGTTGTATGTGATCTTTCAATATGGCAATATACTGAGATAGAACAGGTTAATTAACTTAGTTATACCTTATGTTTGGTGTTGGTAGGTATTATAGGAGCATAGGGTATTATAATGTGCTCTAGCTAATGATCTTGGATGATTTTTTGTTCACCTCTTCTTGGTTACTGCTTACAGAGTGTCTACAAACTTATTTGAGGACGGTCGTAGGGTTTGCTTAAGTGAAGGAAGATCTGATAGGAAGTGATAGGTTTAATTAGTCGTAAAGCTAGAAATCTTTACAAACTACCTGTAATTTTCTTTTCTGCAATATAATTTATGCCTGCGCTATTCTCTGTTGGTGCGGGCACTGCCAAAAACCCACAGAGGTTGGAGTGTTTCTGTTAATCGATGAGCTTTTGGAGTATTTTTTTACAAAGAAAGTTTTTGCATAGGTTTGGAGCATGTTTAGTACTACTATTATGAATGGAGATTGGGGTTGAGTCAGGTGATTTAAGTTGTCTTTTGAAGGATCTAGTAAGTTGTCCATATTGGCAGTCTGGATTTGGTTAGGTAGCCATACATACGGCATGAAACTGCAATGTTCATTTTCTCTTCTTCTTTTTTTGACGGGGAAAGCTGCAATTTCAGCCATCTTAACATGCTAATTGTAGATGCTCGTTTGGGCTTTCAATTAATGAAACTTCTCTTTCAAAAAAAAAAAAAAAAAAACATGCTAATTGTGTGTGTAATTATAGAAGGGACTAATCTGGGTTCTGAGTCTAGTGCAAATATGCTTGGATAGTATGGATACGAATTCAAGGTATATGAACTCAAGGATATTTTGCTTGTAAAAGCTACTATGACATGTATAAATACGATCACTTCGTATAATCTGCAGATATATTACGTCATGCAAAAACAATTTTGTGACCTTTTCTTTGACAGGTGCGGTAGCGAAAATAGAACTTTATGCAGGTTGGCAGTTGCACTAGTTCTCATATTGATGCTATTCCATATTCTGGAAAGCATGATGGAGTTGTTGGTGTCCTAGGTGGTTTAGAAGCCATTTTAGTGCTAAAGAAGTAAGTTTTACTTGTCCATAGCTTGGAGGAGTTGAGGATCCTAGAAATCCTTATGCTTAATCAACATTTAAGTTTTATAATTGATTAAGTTAAGAACTTTTGTTGGAAAAGACCTATTAAAATAGCTATTTTATTAGGAAAGACCTAATAAAAACTTTTTTGTTGAAAAAAGACCTATTATAATACCTCCCTTTGTTACTTAAGACCGCCTTAATGTTTTTCGGCTAAAAGGTCAATTTTTCGACATGGACTTTCTTCCCCTTCCTTTCTCATTAAATGGGACCAACCTATATTTTTTTCCTACTCTAATCACTTAAAATGGGGAGGAAAGGGTTTGCATGATAGGGTTAAGGGATTAAGATAGAAAAAAATAGCTTGGTCCCATTTATGAGAATGAGAAGGAAAGAAAAGTCAATGCCTGAAAATTGACTTTTTGGCGGAAAAACATTGAGGTGGTCTTATGTAACAAAGTTAAGTATTATAATAGGTCTTTTTAAACAAAAATGTTTTTATTAGGTCTTTTCCAACAAAATGACTATTTTAATAGGTCTTTCCCAACAAAAAGTTCTTAAGTTAATTGAAGAAAAAGGAAATTTTCATGCTTCATAAATCCTCATCTTACAAAGATCCTCATTTTTACTTAACTTTTTTTTTTTGGTAAACAAAGCCTTTCATTCCTTACATAATAATGTTTAGAATTTTTACAAATTTTACATAAGTTTAAGATCCTCATTTTTCATAAATCCTCTAGTAAGTTATTCGTATTGGCAAGTTGGATTTGATTATATAACTAGTGAGTGTTCCGGGCGATGCCTCGGGTTTTTAATTTTTCGTATTTTTTTGCCTAGAGAGGAAAAATTGACGTAATGACATGGTAAGTAATTTGCATGATATTTTGAACAATAAACCTTAAAATTTTGGGGATGAAAACAATCGCTTAAACGTATTCCATCCCATACTCCCTCTTCCTCTCTCAAACCAACCCACTCTATCTTCCTCTCCACTCCCTATGACCTCTCTCAAACCCTAACCCCTCCTCTTCCCTCTCTCAAACGCCCCCTCTCCTCTTTCAAACCCTAACTCCCTCCTTTTCCCTCTCTCAAACGCCCCCTCTCTCTTCCCTCTCCGATCCTACTCCTCTTCCCTCTCTTATCCGCCCCTCCCCTCTGAAACCCTAATTCTTTCTCCTTTCATCAAACTCTACACCATCTTTGCCGAACTCCGCACAACCGCCATCTTCGTCGCGTTCATCATCGAAGAACTCAGATTGTTGCTCGTTGCTCGAAGAACTTTGCACGACCATCATCTTAGTCGTGTTCATCGAAGAACTCCGCTTAGCTTGTCGTTCATCAACGCTGCTTAATCCATCTTCGTCGTCATAATTTCGTTTGTTTTTTCATCTTTTTAATTAGTTTTTGTAATTAGGGTTTCTATTTTTCGTCTTCTTTAATTAGTTTTTTGTGATTTTGTTTGTTTGGCGCCAATTTATTTTATTTCTTCCTTCGTACGTCCTCTTTAATTAATTTGCTCTAGTTTCGTTTGTGTTTAATTTGGTTTATTTTGCTGCAACTTTTGGTTGTTTTTTCGTCTTTTTTTATTAATTTCGCTTCTTTTAATTTGGTTTATGTACTGTGGATGTAATTTCGTCTGCAATTAGTAATTAGTAATTAGATTGGCTGTAATTTGGTTTATTTGGTGTAATTTCTTCTTACTTTTTTTCAAATTTCGTCTTATTCTTTTTCAAATTTTGTCTTTACTTTTTTGTTGCAATCAAACCCATGGGCTAAATAAATGTAATACAGTGCACCAAGTAATGGTAATAGTAATTTCATCTTTATTTATTTCGCTGTAATTTAGCCAATGTTGTTATTTGGTTTCTATATTTGGTTGTTCAGCCCTACATGGCGGGGTATAAGTCGAGCTTTTTTTAAAATTTCATGACCCCCCCAAAAGTATCCCTTTTTGTGAAAATCGGATAAGTTAATGAGTAAGCGATCCGGTTTTCAACCGGTGTCAAATGCTCCAGCCTCAACTGATGCGGTCCAAAACCGGATCAGTAACCCCTGTTTTGACCGGATCCGATGATAATTTTTCCACTAGTGTTAGAAAATAATGGCACTTGGACCATCAAACCTATTCCATCCGAAAAACGACCATTAGGTAGCAAGTGGGTCCTCTTGGATTAAATACAACTTTGATGGCAGCATTGAGAGGTTGAAAGTTCGTTTAGTTGTCTTTGGACATCACCGGATTGAAGGTCTTGACTATCATGAGACATTTACCCCTATCACTAAATTGGGAATTGCATCAAATGGATGTCCATAATGCTTTTCTTCATGGTGATTTTGCGACGAAATGTACTCACCCTGGTATGGTGTGTCGCTTACATAATTCTCTCTATGTTTTGAAACATGCACCCCGATGTTGGTTTGCTAAGCTTGTGCAAGCTTTGAGACAATATGGCTTCCTATACATTCTTATTCAGACTACTCTTTATTTACCTACGCTAAAGGATCTATTCAGACTAATGTCTTGGTCTATGTTGATGACCTTATTAAATCCGAAAACGATTCGGCTGCTTTACGGCTTTTAAAGCCTATCTCGGTTTGCTTTCATATGAAAGATCTAGGTCCTCTCAAATATTTTTTGGGTATTAAGGTTTGCTGATAGATTGTCGTACACCTGTCAAAAAATAATTCTTGTAAAACCTTCTAACAATGTATTAGTAGGGTAAGTAGGGTCAAATACACAGAGAGATGGTTATTTTAATCTAGCTTATAAAGTATGGAGAAACTAAATAAGATCACAAAGTTGAGATTTAAGGTTCTAAACTAATAGAATACGAAAATTAAACTAAAAGGATCTAGGGCAATGGTTCACCATGTTCATACTTACAATATATCAAAATAGTTCAATAAATCAGATATGTAGAGCACAGGTTAATCCTACGATCGGTTCTTAACGCTCTCAAATCAACATATGTAGTACGGTCGCTAACATAATCAGATTTGTTAATTGTAGGTAAGCCTCTAAGGATTATTATCTCTTGATTTGTGACTCGTTATTAGCAAGATTAATTAGACATTGATCAGGTTGCAAGATTAACAAAATAAACCAATCAATTAGAAACATCAACGACTAGCCAAACCATCAATAACAACAATCAAGAGTAATAGCATGTAAACATGGATATCCAAACCCTAGAAATAAAAACTACTCAATCATTAAATAAAGAATAAAATCTAAAACTACAAAGGAAAACATAATCAAAAGAAATCAATGAAAGAAACTAAATGAACTCATGAATTAATGAAGAAATGAAAACTAGGGTTTACTAAAAAAAGCTAGAGAGAAAAGGAAGAAGAAAACCAAAACTGAAACTAAGAATAACAATAATAATGAGAGAGATTCCAAATCTAAGTAAAACTAATTAACCTAATATGACTAGGAAAGTAAGTTACAAGATAAGAAAAGTCGGAATAATAATTAGATGGACGGATTAAGTGATCTGCGCGTATGATTACGGATTCCAGCAGAAACGGTCTGGACTTCCGGAAGGCATAACTCCTTCACTAGAAGTCTCCTCGGGGTGTGTCACCTATGTATCGTTGAAAAGTTCTTCAAGTCTAGTTTCCAAATTTACTGGATTTATTCAATTATCAGAATCACATCAAAAGTTATGATCATAAGAGTAGACGTAACTCCTTTTTCACATTTGTTGTAATGATTTTCCGCTTTGTTTTCGCTCAAACTCGTACTAATTATTATTCTCCAAACGATTCTTATGCAGTGTATCTTCCTTCCAAATGCTCCTAATCCTCAAGATTTGCTAATCATACTCCAAATGTGTATCCATTACCTGAAATTCATCGAAAACAAGAAAACATACCAAATAGGAGTAGAATATCGATCATAACTTAAGAATATAATGCAATACGAACCTAATAATGAATTTAAATGCTAAAAAATGCAACCTAAATGCACTTAAAAACTATATAAATATGACACATCAGTTGCCCGTAGTCCTACAGGGTTATTTTATTTTTATCTCAGAGAAAGTACACTCGACATTATTACAGAAGATGGTCTAATAGGTGCTAAGCCCGCTTGCACCCCCATTGAGCAAAATCATCATTTGGCCCAGGCATCTGGTCCTCTTCTCTCGGATCCCGAACCTTATCGGCGACTCCTAAGTTGTCTGATTTACTTAGCTGTTACACGACCTAATCTCGCCTACTCTGGTCATGTTCTCTCTCAATTCATGCATGAGCTTCGTCAAGATCATTGGGATGGTGCGCTCCATGTTGTCCGCTATTTGAAATCTACTCCTGGTCAGGGTATTCTTTTACGCTCAGATAATGATCTTACTTTGCTTGGGTGGTGTGACTCTGATTGCGCCGCTTGTCCCCTTACACGTTGTTCTCTTACTGGCTGGCTTGTTTTTCTTGGTCACTCTCTGATATCTTGGAAACAACATATTGTTTCTCGCTTCTTTGCTGAAGCTGAATACCTCCCTATGGCCTCTGTCACTTGTGACGTTCATCATCCTAAAGCTATTCCTATTTATTGTGACACTACATATTGCTCAAAATCCAGTATTTCATGAACAAACAAAAAACATCGAGGTTGATTACCATTTTATTTGTGATGCTATTCAAGAAGGCCTTATTTCTCCCTCTTATGTCCAGACTACTATTCAGTTGGCTGACATCTTTACTAAGGCTTTGGGTAAGAAACAATTTGATAATCCTAACCATGTTCTATAGGGATTATACAAATATATCCTAAATCGATGAGAAAATATTATCCTAAATATATTCTCAATCACACACCCTTGATCATAGCGGAAGAGGGTGTACGCTAAGACTGGATCGAAATTTTGTAAATAGGCTGTCGAGGAAGGCCTTTTTGTGAATATGTCGCAAAGCGATATCGAGAAGGAACATGAAGAACTCGTACCTTCCCCAATGCTACCTTTTCGTGAACGAAATTAATATCCATCTCTACATGGTTGGTACGTTGATCTTGTACTAGTTACTACGGATAGATAGCAACGACATTATCACAATAAATAAGAGTGCTTTGACGAGGAGGCAATGTAACTCAAGAAGGAGGACACGAAGCCGGCAGGACTCAGCAACTACATTAGCGACACCTCGATATTCGGCTTTTGCACTTGCACGGAAAGTGTAGTCGGCGCTTAGAGGACCGGGAAATAAGGTTGTCTCCAAGAAAACAACAATAAACAGATGTGGAACGACGAGTGTCGGGACACTTACCCCAATCGACATCAATATAAGTAATCAAACGCATAGAAGTAGAAGGATATAAATGTAACCCATGATCAATGGTACCCTAAATATAAGCGCATAATACGCTTTAAACATCATAATGGGACTCCTTGGGGTCATGCATAAAAAGGCATACCTCGCTATCTTGCATAAGCAATATCAAGGCGGGAGTGAAAGTGAGGAAGCGAAGAGCACCGGCAAGGGCTGCGATACTTAGTAGGATCCTGAAACTTAGGACTAGATCTAAGTTTAGACTTAGTGTCCACAGGGAGTAGGCTACGGGATTACAATTGCTCATACCAGCGTGTTCTAATATTTCCTCTGCATATTTTTGCTGAGAAAGAAGCATGTAAGATGGAGTTCTAGAAATAGCAATTCCCAAAAAATAACTCAAAGGTTACAAATCAGACATGGGAAACTCAGTTTTTAACTGAGTAAGTATACGCTCATGTAAATCATCTGAAGAGGTAGCTAAGATGATGTCATCAACATAGAGTAATAAATATGCTTCTGTCAAGACCCTTGCGTATGTGAACAAAGAAGAGTCACTCTTAGTGATAACAAAGCCCACGTGTAATAGAAAAGTAGCAAATTGTTGATACCGAGGCTCTGGAGCTTGTTTTAAACCATATAATGCTTTCGGAGTCTGGAGACATGGTGAGGGCCTTGTGATCAACAAACCTTTGAGGTTTATGATATACATAGTTTCTTTCAAATTGCCATGAAGAAAAGCATTTTTAACATCGAGTTGATGAATGGACCATTTTGCGCCCTTGCCAAACTAAGAATTGCGCGAATATATTAGGGTTTGACAACAGGACCGAAAGTTTCATCACAATCTAACTCAACTTCCTGTGACCTGCCATCACAAATAAGACGAGCTTTGTGCCCTTGAAGTTCACCGCTAGATTTTTCTTTATGTTGAAAAAGCCACATATAATTAACAATATTCACCCCTGTAGGCCAAGGCATCAGATCCCAAAACCTAGTTTTAATTAAAGCACCAAATTCATCTTGCATGGCGCATTCCAATTAGGGTCATTGAGAGCATGTTTGTGATTTTTGGGTAAATGGAAACGTTATAGGGTGGGGTCGGGGTTGCAAAGTAAGTGCATAGCGAGGATTGGGTTTTACAATTCCATGGTGGTTGCGTGTCACTTTAGGGGAAAGGGGTGTTCGACGAGCGGGCCTAATTAGGGCAATCCCACGCTGTGGGGGAGGAGTATAGCGTGTAGGAGAGGAAATTGGATTGGAGTCCGGGGAATTAGTAATGGATTGGGTAGGTTGAGGTGGGTCGCGTGTTGCAGCGGGAAGGGTTAGGGAGGTGTGCGGCGCTAGAGGCTGCTCGAAGTCTTGGAACACGGTCGGACCCGATTTGTGGAGAGGATGTTGTGGATTGTTGCAAAGGTTGGGCTCCTCTAAAATAAAGTTGGTTTATGAGGGGTGATGGGTCATCACGACCGAGGAATTGATATGTTTGTGGAGATTGGAGGCCAAGTTGAGCAAAAGGGAATCGCTCTTCATCAAAGATGACATGGCATGGCGATAAAAAATATAAATGGTGTTGGTGGCAAGATCAAGGCAACGGTAACCACGATGATTTCGGGGATAACCTAAAAGACACAAGGAGTGGGCGTTGAGCAAAGCTTACTAGGCACTTGACCGGTGAGATTTGGGAAACATAGACAATTAAAGACACGAATGTGGTCATATGATGGGGTGATAAAAAAATAGAGCTTGTGCGGGAGTTTTATTTTTGAGGGATTTTGTGGGTACCCCAATACTGTGTAGAGATGGAGACATGGATAAGAAGGGTGCGAATGATATTGATGGTGTGGATCATGCATTTAGCTTTGGCACTTTCAGAGGGATTGTGTGGGGACATGACAAGCGAAAAATAATGCCATGTTCCACACAAAATAATTTGAAAAGGATTATTCTCGAATTCACGTCCATGGTCACTTTGGAAGGATTTAATGGGGAGTTCAAATTGAGTGAGAACATATTGTTGAAAGTTCAAGAAAGATTTATAAGTGTCAAATTTGTATTTTAACGGGATAGTCCACACATAATGAGTAAATTTATCAAGCAAAACTAAATAATATTTGTGACCATCAGTGCTAGGAAAGGAGCGAGATCCATAAATCCGCATGTATAATGTCAAAAGCACATGTGGAACTAGAATTAGTAAATGGAATCTAACATGTTTCACAATAGGACATGAATTACAAAAAAATCAGAGGTATGCTCCTTATTATAAGTAATAAAGAGTTATTGTTGTTAAGAAAGCTTAAAGATTAAGCTCAGAGATGGCCAAGACGGTTGTGCCATGTGGATGGACATAGAGTTGTAAGGGCGGTAGTAGGACTTGTTGTTGGAGGTTGAGTGGTGACCGGATAAGATCTCCAGAACTATTACATCTCGTTATGATATTCCCCGTTTTGAGAACCTTCCTGGAGAAAAACCAAAAGAATCAAATTCTATGGATACTAAATTATCGAGAGTAAATTTACGGACAGAGTATGAGGGTTTTGATTATTTGTGGAGCTAAAAGAACATCAACAAGACAAAGGGGAGTTCTGGGAGAGTTGCATGACTATAACCCATTGCTCCGAATGCGGTGACCATTACCAACTAAAATATGATTATTAGTGCTTAAATTAAACATGGGACATGACTCATGAGATAACCCGGGTCATGTGACTCATGTTACGCAGGTGGCTCCTAAATCCATGTACCATCCATCATGTAGTTATTACAATTGCATAGTAGAAAGGCATGTCCAAGCTCGAGTTAGGGTCATCAATGGGCCATAGGAGATGTAGAGGGGCTGGAATGGTCGCATTTGTCACTGGGGCGATGGAACACGTGAGGTCTGGACGATGGGCAGCTAGTAGGCCCTGGCTTCCGTATTGTCTCGCTACCCTAGTGTAAAGGTATGGGGCATGGGCCCAGGAGGCCCCAGCAAGGGCTAATGAAGCCAATATGAAGAATTGAAATTTTACCCATTATAGAGGTAAGGGTTTTCTTTGTGGAAGTTGCCCCAGGCCATGCACGTTTGTGG